>REGO01000682.1:29430-39577 GCA_010120015.1 Rhombomys opimus | reverse complement strand
AAAGAGAATAGAAAAAAAAAAAAAAAAGAACACATGTGGTTTTCATTTCCTGGAAGGAGATGCCAAAGTCTGAGTTTACATTGTCAGCCTAAATTAGAAGATAGAACCGAACTTTGGATTCTCCCCTAGTGGAGCCAGGTGATCAAGCATAAATCACAGCAAATCTGATCGGGTTGTCACTGGTCAATGTTTGCCCTTTGAGGTTCAAACAAAAAGGAAAGAATGGAATTTATGTCTAGAGATAAAGAAAAGGAGTATCACACAGAAGTGGAGACACAAATATGCATGTCTAACAGGTAGTTCTGGCTTTTACATGCTGAAATGTGGTGCTTAGGGAGTTATGGAAATATGCAATAGTGGTGAATAGTGTGGTGTCATGTACTGATAATAACAGTAGAACTCCTTTATCCCAAATGAGTCAAACTTCTAAGTTTCTTCACTTGTTTTAAAACATAGTCTGAAAATTTAGCTTGGAAGTATCTATTTAAGGCTTGGATAAGGCACAGATATGGAAACAGACCCGTGGGCAGTCTTTGTTTTCATCTAGTATACATTTATATCTAGTATACAAATTAGTATACATTTGAATTAACCACATATTACATTTGGATATATTATATATTCAAGGTATAATACAGTATTTTTTATATACTTACCTTGACATTCATATGTGCAAGTGATTATTACAAACAAATAAATGAACATACCCATTGTATCATACTATTTCCCTTTTTGATGTTTTTTTTTTTTTGTTTCTGTTAGTGTTGGCTAGTAGGAAGGATATACTAGACAATGAAAAAGAGGCCTTCATGAGAATGACACATGATGCATAGTGATTACTTTGTGCCACTCTACATGCTTTGTACATACATGATGATCTTTTTTAATTGTCCCAGTATTTCTTGAAGTACTTGTTATCCTTACTCTTACTTTCTAGATGCTAATCTGAGGCACAGTAGGAGGAACTAACTAAAGTTGTGAATCCAGTATTCCAATTAAGTAATCAGTTTCCAACCCATCTTCCCTAGCACCAATACAAAGCCTCTAGCACTGCTTCAATAAATACTTTCCAAATGAACAATAAACGCTGAATACTAGAAAAGGGCAGTACATGTACATGCCCTAAGACTCTCTTGGATTATGACTTTAGTGGCCTAAAAACAAAGTTTTCTACAGTTTTTTAAACTCTGTATCCTCCCAGCAATTAACCCAAAATTGGTGCTGATGATAGAAAGAACTAGATATGATATGAAATAGACAGTTTACACTTACCACATCTTTATTTATAGCATAAGCTTACCCCACCTTCAGCTTCTGTACCCTGAATTAATCCTGCTGACTTCATCTTAAAAATATTTGCAGAACTTGACTACGTCTTGCTACTACTATTGCCATCATTCCCTTCCAAGTCACTGCCAGTGACTTTGTAGATTCCTGCCAGAACCATTTCTCTACTTCTGCTTTTGTTTTGCTTTGCTTTGCTTTGTTTTGTTTTTTGAGCAGCCTTCAGTATCTCCTTCATAATCTAAGTCAGATCATATCTGCTTTCTTGTTCACCTCAATTGTTCCTGGCTTAGAGTAAAGGGCTTTACAATGGACCATGGGTCTCTAACAAGTTTCCCTGCTATTCCAATATCTCATCTCTTTGTCCACATCTTGGCATGTATACCCCACCCATACTCACTTTACCCTGCCACACTGACCTCTGTGCTGTAGCTCTAATTTATCTGTAATGTTCTCCACATGAGTTTTCTGCCTGAAATTTTTTGTTACAATTCCTGAATGTGTCATCTCTCCCTTCTTCCCAAGTTTTTGTATATCATCTTAGTAAGGTACATCACGACTACACTGTTTAAATATTGCACCCTCCCCTGTTTTAATTAATTTTTCTGAAGCCCTAGCTCTTGTGAACACATATGGTACAGCTATATATTCTCTTTACTTCCAACAAGCTCTACAGTATACACAAAGCAAAGTCTACAAGAAAATGTAAAGCAGCAAATAAAAGTGGCAAAATAAAATAAATAATATAAATAATAAAATAAAATTCTATCCTACATATGAGCAAATAAAAGTGGAAATTTCCAGCTGTTAATAGTAAACCAGTTAAACTAAAGAAAACCAATACATTGTATTCTAAATTAACACTGTTATCACATTTTATTAGGTCTTTGAGTCTGTACAATCTATTTTGTACATGTTGACCTCTTTTCCCAACTTCCTCCAGATCCACCTAACTTCGTGTCCTGTTTTTGTTGGTTAGTTAGTTAATTAGTTATTTAATGGAAAGATACTCTAAGTAGACATGATCTGTTTTTAAAAGCAATTTATAATTAATTAATTAAAAAAGCCATACTAAAGAGTCACATTTTAACGTGACATTCACTTGTTTTCCCTTCTTAATAAAAGAAACTAAATCAGACAAGTGGCAGAAAAGTTACACTCATTATTACAAATATATTCATCATTCTAAATTAGAAAATATGCATTACACAAAATTACAAAGTACGATGAAACCTTCACAATGCCAACTTCAAAGATTCCACTGTATTGAGCTGTAATGAATATGCTTCTTAACTTTCTTGAGGAACCGATACATAAAATAGAGGAATTTATGTATATGTCCGTGTATATATATGTGTGCTTTAAAAAATGTGCAACAATAGAATACAGGGCGTCATGCAAGCTAAGGTAGTATTCTATTGCTAAGTCACACTCTTACTGTTTAATGCCTGTTTTACTAAAGTCCATGATGAGTACCTTTGAATTTCAGTAAGATTTCTTCTCATCTAATAGAATGGAAATTTCTGCCATAACTGAATTAAAAAAATGTCCTTTATAGTTTGCTTAAACAGTATACAACTTAGGATAGTGAAATGAATAAAATACCATTTTTAATCTAACTACAGCCTATAATTCAATAATAGCATTTTCTTTTATTTAAGTTTTTTATTCACTTTACACCTTTGTTGTAGCCCCATTGCTCTTTCACTCTCAGTCTCCCACTTCTTCCCTTCCCCTCCCTCTCCCCTTTTCCTCAGAAAAAGGAAGCTCCCTTGTATCAGGACTGAACATGTCCTCTTCTCCTGTGGCCTGGCAAGGCAGTCCAGCCAGGGAGAAGTGATGAAAACGCTGGCAAGTGAGTTCATGTCTAATGCAGCTCCCACTTCCCTTACTAGAGGTCCTCCATGAAGCTTAAGCTGCTCATCTGCTACATATTTGTTCAGGGCCCAGGTCCAGTTCATGCATGCTCCTTGGTTGATGCTTCAGTCTCAACAAGCCACTCTGGGCACTGGTTAGTTGGCTCTGTTGGTCTTCTTGTGGAGCTCCTGTCACCTCCAGTTTCTTTTCTCTTTCCTCTCACTTTTCCACAAGACACATTGCTCAGTGCATTGCTCAGTGTTTGTCTGTGAACCTCAGCATCTGTTTTGAGAAGCTGTTGGGTAGAGCCTCTCAGAGGACAACTCTGTCAGGCTCCTGCCTGCAAGCTTGGCAGAATATCCTTCATAGTGTCATGGGTTGGCTCTCTCTGATTTTGGTGAGGGCTGGAGTTCAAGTCCAGGAACCTGGGCATTCTGGCAAGTATTATACCAATAAGCTACATACTCAGCCACTATGCTATATTGTATTAAAATTTCTGAACAAAACACTTGTTTACCTTAAAATAATTTTGTTTCATTTACATGAGTGCCATTTAAGCTACTCACTACATATTTATAAGTAACTCATTGAATAAAATTATTGAATAGCTGTTAAAAAGTACACAATCCAAAATTTTAAAAATGAGAGAAAATTTGTACAATTCCCAGTAGGTCCTTTAGATCCTTATTGAAAAATTACAGAGCTAAAGCTGGGGTATGGATTGGTGGTAATGCATTTGACTAGCATCCACAAAACCCTGGTTTCAATTCCCAGTATTATATATAAAATGAAATATTAAAAAAATAAAACTAAAGTAAAATAAATCACAATACCATAGAACAGCTAACTTTTGTTAAGTATTTGTTTTGTTTTGTTTCAGGCATAATCTTACTCTACAGTCTAGTCTTCCCTCAAATTCAAAATGATCTTATCAATCTCTGGAAAGAAAATAAAGGTCAAGCAGCAGGGTGAGAATGTGATTGGTTGAAGATGCCCCTGGCATTTTTGAAAGACTGTAAGAACAAAACTCTATGGGAAAAGCCAAGGTCAAGGGAGGTTTTAGATTGTGATAGGCTCAGAAAAACTAAATAAGAGTATAAATAAGGGTGTAAAGATAAAATCAGAATATTCTGGGAAAATTAAAGGCCTGGATGATGTTGCAAAGTATGATTGTCTGAGTGATCTGACAAGACACTTCTCAAAAAGAGAAAAACAAATAACCTACACATATATTCAAATGTCCTAAGAGCATAGGTCACCAGGGTTATAAACAAAACTATTATGAGATACCATCTTGCTCCAGTTAAGTACTATCAAAAGACACTAAACAACACTTAACAAAAAATAAAGATTTGGAGAAAAGAAATATTCATATACTGTTGGTGGAAATAGAAATTATTATAGCCATTTTGGGGGGAAAATGTATGTACCTCAAAAAACAAAAATAGAACTATTATATTCAAGTTATTTTACCGATGGACATCGATCCAAATAAATTAAATCATCAAAAAAACAGCAAATGCATGCTATTGCTTATTGCACATTGTTCACAATAGCTAAGCTTAAAATAACCTAGGTACATATCAGTGGAAGAACAGATACTCAATATGCTGAGTGGAAGGACTGCAGCAAGTCTCAGGACAGCTTAGAACACATAACAAGTGTCAAGGTAGTCAGCAGTACATAGCAAAACTGCCTCAAAATTCAAAGTGGGAGAGGGGCAGAAAGTGGAGAGATGACCCAGCAATTAGAGCACTTCCTGCTCTTCCAGAAGATTAGAAATTAGTTTTCAGTACCCCCGTTGGGTAGCTCACAACCACTTTTCTTGAATTTATTTTTATTTTTATTAATTACAGTTTATTCACTTTGTATCCCACTTGCAGCTCTCTCCCTCGGCCCCTCCCAAACCTACCCTTCCTCCCTTTTCCCCACCTGTACCACTCTCCTAGTCCACTGATAAGGGAGGTCCACCTCCCCTTCCCTCTGATCCTAGTCTATCAGGACACATCAGGAGTGGCTGCATTGTCTTTTTCTGTAGCCTGGTAAGGCTGCTCCCTGCTTAGGGAGAGGTGAAACAAGAGCAGGCCAATCAGTTCCTGTCAGAGACAGTCCCTGTCCCCATTACTATGGAAGCCACTTGGACACTGAAATGCCATGGGCTACCTCTGTGCAGAGGCTCCAGGCCATCTCCATGAGTGGTCCTTGGCTGGAGTATCATTCATAGAAAAGACTCCTGTGCCCATTTTTTTTGGATCTGTCACAACCACTTTTAACTCCAGCTCTAGAGAATCCTGTGCCCTCCTCTAGCCTCTGAAAGCACTTGTACACATGGGACATGCACCTGCTTAGGCACATGAATATAAACGTTTTAAAAGTATTTTCAGAAAATGTAAAAATTCATGAATGGGTACAAAATATATATAATATAAAGATGACATATGTGTATAACGAAATTTTATTTTTTATGAAAAGAACAAAATCTTGATACATGCAGGAAAATAGACAGAAATGAATGGTGCTGATCTAACTGGATGTCTACATGTAGAAAAATGCAAATATATCCATATTTATCACCCTGCACAAAACTAAACTCCAAGGCGATCAAAGATCTCAACATAACACCAGACACACTAAACCTGTTAGAAGAAAAAGTGGGGAACAGCCTTAAACTCATGGACACAGGAGACAACTTCCTGAACAGAATACCAACAGCATAGGCTCCAAGATCAATAATCAATAAATGGGACCTCTTGAAACTGAAAATCTTCTGCAAAGCAAAGGACACTCTCATCCGAAAAAAAATGACAGGCTATTCGACTGGGAAAGAATCTTCACCAACCCTACATCTGACAGAGGGCTAATATCCCGAATATATAAAGAACTAAAGAAGTTAAAAAGCAGCAAATCAAGTAATCCAATTAAAAAATGGGGTACAGAACTAAACAGAAAATTCTCAGTAGAGGTATATCGAATGGCAGAGAAATGCTTAAAGACCTGTTCAATATCCTTATTCATCAGGAAAATTGCAAATCAAAATGACCTTGAGATTTCACCTTACACCCATCAGAATGGCTAAGATCAAGAACTCAAGTGACAACACATGCTGGAAAGGATGTGGAGAAAGGGGAACTCTCCTCCATTGTTGGTGAGAATTTAAACTGTACAACTACTTTGAAAATCAATCTGGCACTTTCTCAGAAAATTAGGAATAGTGTTATCTCAAAATCCACTCCTAGGCATATATACCCAAAATATACGCAAGTATGCAACAAGGACATTTGCTCAACCATGGTCATAGCAGCTTCATCAGTATTTGCAGGCAAATGTTGGGATCTAGAAAAGATCATCCTGAGTGAGGTATCCCAGGAGCAGAGACACACACGGTATATACTCACTTATATAGACCTATAAGATAGGATAAACATACTAAAATATGTACACCTAAAGAAGATGTAGGACCCAGAGTAGATGATAAGTCCTCTCTTAGAAAGACAAATGGGATGGACATGTGAAGTAAGAAAAAACAAGTAAAAAGAGAGGAGCCTACAACAGAGGGCAGATGTGGAGACTCATAACCAAACCTTCGGCACAGTGCAGGGAATCATGATAAAAAGGGGAGTTAATATGACCAGGAGAGGACAGGAGCTCCATAAGGACAATATATATCAGGGCACGAGGGCCCTCTATGAGACTGTTTCTCAAACCAATGACCATGTATTGATATAAGCTAGAACCCCTGCTTGGATGTAACCCATGGTAGCTCAGTAACCAAGTGGGTTTCCATAGTAAGGAGAACAGGAACTATTTCTGACATGAACTCAATGACTGGCTCCTTTACCCCTGCCCCCCGAAGGAGGAACAGTCTTGCTAGGCCACAGAGGAGGACATTGCAGCCAGTCCTGAAGATACCTGATAAGATAGGGTCAGTTGGAAGGGGAGGAGGACCTCACCTAGCAGAGGACTTGGAAAGGGGCAAGGGAGTAGATGATGGAGGGAGGATGGGATTGGGAGGGAATGAGGGAGAGAGCTATGGCTGGGATACAAAGTAAATAACCTGTGATTAATATAAAAAATAAAAAGTAATAATAATAATAATAATAAAAAGAACTTGCAAAAAAAGGAAAAAAAAACTTCTTAATAGCATTTATACTTTCATGTGTTCCTAGCCACAGAAGCTGACGCTGTCTCTCCTTATGTACTTTACAGCCTGAGTCTTTTTCCTGCATCCTGTATCCTTTGTCCCAGTAAGTTCTTACCAACCTGATCCCCATATCTGTCTCCCTGGGCCATCCATCTTCCAGGACCTATGGGAGATGACACTGAGGCTCACTGATCTCTGGCTATCATGGTAGTTAAATTTTGACAATAGATTTTCCTTAAAAGGCCACTTGATTGTGTCTTTCCAAATCCCCTAATGTGACAAAATTGTATTTATTTCCACAACTAATATTTCTGCTGAAGGAATCACTGCCTCACCAGCAGCCACAACTAGATTTGAGGCTTTTAAAAGCCATGGGCTTGTTCTGAGCCCAGGACCTCCTGGCTTTCATCTAGCTTACCTTTGGAAAGGGTAATGCAAAAGAAGAGAAACAAAGATTCTCAACATAGAGAAGCAAAATAAACACAGCATTATAAACTGTCCTATGATGGGAGTTCTTGATTCTGTAAGGGTAAAAAACACAGACATCTGGAGGAAATCATGCTCAATAAATCTGATCAAATGTGGAGTTTTATTGCTTATTTTATTTGTTCATAAAGTTTGTTGACAAGTGTTTGGTCTCAACACAAAAACAGCATTTGTTCCACAAAACACACACACACACACACACACACACACACACACACGCAAAAAATGAAAACAACAACAGCAGAACAGTGTTCAAACACAGTAGACTCATACTATCTTACTTTTGTTTTTAAAGGAGACATAAAATTCATTCTCTCCCTTAATCGAATATTTAAAGGATAAGTTTGTGTGGGGAAGGGTAGATTATAACACAGTTTTATAATTTTAACACAATTTTAACCCTCTAAAACCAGGTCAGGAGAGTACCGATTGAAAGAAAATTACACTGCTCTCACCCTTGAGATTTTCTATTTGTATATCTGTTAGTGGATAAGCAAGAACATTCTAGAATAAGTAAAGTTTCTGTGAATGCTTAGAATATGATCAGATGAAAGATAACTGAATAAGTCTCTATTCCTGGGTCAGTTATAGAGTAGATAGATAAGGACAGAAGATTATGGTACATTTAAATAACCAAAGAGGAGGTCAAAACACGGTCAACTGAAGGAGAAACTGTACTTCAAGTCTTGTCAGAAGTTTTTGAAATATGTGTGTGAATAGAATATCATGGAAGATATAAAGCGCCTGATAGAAGAAATCCTGTATAATCTTCCTCTTAGAGTTTCTTCAAGAGTTTGTATTGCTATAGGAGAAGGGTAAACAGCAGACATTTTCTGAAGAAATGAAGTAGGTACAAAATATTAATAAATATGGAAAAGCTAAATAATTACGTAAAACTTATGATTTCTGTCATGATGAGGGGGTACAGGTGGAATATTCTACAAAATACAATAAATGCAGAGAATGATACAATATGGTTTGAAGTAGTCTGAATCAATTTCTGACATCCTGGGGTGTTGTAGTGGTGGTTGTTGTTGTTGTTGTTGTTTGGTATATGTATGTGTCTATTTGTCTGTGTCTGTATGTTTGTATAAAATATGACAGAATTTTCAGGAAGAAGAAATGAGAAACGTGGTTCAGAATGTAGTTTGATTAAAAAGAACTGAATAAGCCTGCATCTATGGGGAATTTTTGTGAGGGTGGGTTAAGGACAAAATAGTCTATGGAAAGTAAAGGTATGGCGAACTGCTACTAGCTCTCTTTCTTGTTATTGTGCTAAAGTGAACACAGAACATAGGCAATGCTTGGAAATTGTTCAGAACATGATTGGTTGAAGGAAAAGTACATTTTCTTCCAGATGGGCTGTTTTCAAAAGTTTAGGAGCAATTGTGGTAAATATGGACAGAATTTTCTTGAAGAAATACAATCAGATTTTTGGCCAAGATGGCGGCGCCAGGAGAACAGCGTGTCTGAGAAGTGGGACAGCACTCTCCGTGCAGCGACCAGGAGACTGAATTCGGGGCTCTAAAACTGCAGCGATCGTGTTTCCCAGGTGAGGGGAGGCTCCCACGGCGTGGGAATCTGTCGGGTCCACTCTCGGCTGCCCAGCCAGAACCCTGAAGAGAACCCGGCTAACACGGGCTTTGGGTCTCTGGGCTGGTGCCTCAAGCCGACGTGTCCCAATCACTTTCCCAGGCGGCTTGGTGGGCACAAGGGTGCCAGAGACTGGGAGTCACAGCCGCAAGAAAACCCCACGGGGAAGCAAAGTTGCGAGTCTGATCACGGGTCACCCAGTCTTTCCCTGGAAGGTCTCACTGCCCGAGGGTACCCGCCGCCATAACAACTGAGCTCCTGCTGCTCGAGGAGAGCAGCTGCTCGCCCAGCTCAAAATCCCTACTCCCTCTTGGGAGGAGGCAGGAGGCAGCCAGCAGAATCAGCCACAGACCACATTGTCTGTACCCCAACCTGAGATCGGGGCTGAGAAAACCCAATCCTCTCAGGCACTCCCCTAAGCACTGCCATAACCATGCCGCAGCAGAGCAGAAGGATAAAGAGGCGCACAGTGGCTTCACAGTGCCGGAACTCCAGTGCTGCCAGCTGCTCCTAGCAAACAAACTACAGCTCGGGACCTGGGACTGTGGTCATTATACACGTCCTGAGATTCTCCTGGGTCCAGCGCAATAAGGTCTAGCAGCAAGTTCTATCACCAGTGCCCCCCCCCGACCCCTGGCAGAGAAACCCTGGCTCAGGATCAGACCGAAAAGCCCCAACCCCTTCTGGCACTCCCCTAAGAGCACCTCCATAAGCTTGCCCTAGTGGAGGGGAAGGTCAGAGGGGAAGGATAGAGAGGCAGCCTGCCAAGGACATAGCACCCTCTCT
>REGO01000682.1:0-14519 GCA_010120015.1 Rhombomys opimus | reverse complement strand
AAAAAAAAAAACAAATGGGATGGACATTGGAAGGAAGAGAAAACAGGAAACAGGACAGGAGCCTACCACAGAGGGTCTCTAAAAGACTCTACCCAGCAGTGTATCAAAGCAGATGCTGAGATTCATAGCCAAACTTTCAGCATAGTTGAGGGAATCTTATGAAAGAAGGGAGAGATAGTAAGATGTGGAGGGGACAGGATCTCCACAAGGAGAGCAACAGAACCAAAAAATTCTGGGTTCAGGAGTCTTTTCTGAAACTGATACTCCAACCAGTGACCATGCATGGAGATAACCTAGAACCCCTGTTCAGATGTAGCCCATGGTAGCTCAGTTTCCAAGTGGGTACCCTAGTAAGGATAACAGAGACTGTCTCTGACATGAACTCGGTGGCTGGCTCTTTGACTACCTCCCCTGGATGGGGGAGCAGCCTTGCTTGCCCACAGAGGAGGACAATGCAGCCAATTTGGATAAGAACAGAATTGCTAGGGTCAGATGGAAGAGGAGGAGGACCTCCCCTATCAGTGGACTTGGAGAGGGGCATGGGAGGATATGAGGGAGGAAGGGTTGGATTGGGAGGGAATGAAGGAGGGGGCAACAACTGGGATACAAAGTGCATAAACTGTAATTAGTATAAAATTTTTTAAAAAGAAATTAAACACCGACAAAATGTGTATGTAAATGAACTCATTGTAGGTAATGTAAGTTTACTTGAGAGTGAATAAATAAAGAGAACTTGAGAATGCTGGTTCTCAAGAGACAGAGGCAGGAGGATTCCAAGTTGAAAGCCACTTTAGGTTATAACATAGGACCTTGTCTACCCCCAAAATAAGTAAGAATAAATAAAAGTATTGCTAAATATAAAGGTACCTTTCTTTTCTGAGTTGAAGAAAATGAAATTGCAGATTTTATGTAAACCTGCCAATTTTCATCAGGCGTTGCTCAATCTATGAGTATAAAGTTCAGCATAATTTTTATTCACAACTTTGATTACTATGATGGAAACCACAATTCTGAAATAAATAATGGAAGTGATGAGACTCATAATGGACTTAAGCAGTGAAATAAATAAAAATAAATAAATTTCATACTTTTGACTGCACAACACTGAAAAATCCAGGAGTTGATGCATATTTCCTAAGTAATTAGGTGTTTCTGGCTGCCCCTCTCTCACACTGATGTAAAATTACTTAGATTCAGGCCGGACATTAATGCCTCACTGCTGTAAAATGAAAAGTAAGCAAGATCAAATAACAGACAGTGGTGGGCTCTTTTTCCAAGGTTTTTGTGGCAAAATAAAACAGATTTAGAAAGCTTAATGAAGCAAACATATATCTTAAGCATTTCTGATAAGGTAAACCACCCATACACTAAAAAACCAAGGCTACACAATGAGAATTCTGTAACTCATCCCATGTACTATCCTAATCCCAACTCATGGGAGCTTTTATTTGGACTTCAAGCTGGATATAAAATCTTCATCCCCTGTTTTCTTTACTTAGCTTTATAAAATATGCAACTTCTTTTCTGCTAAGAGAGTTTTGCTGTCAAAGTCTGATGATATTCTGATTTCTGTTTGTATATAAGTGATTTTGATCCTCTTAACAAGAATTACTTCTCTCTTTAAATTTCAGTGATTTTCTATAAATGTATTTCTCTATTGATTGGCCTAAGTCAAGTATCCATAGGTATGTGGGCTTATTTCTGAATCTTCTATTTGAGTCCATTGACCAACTTGCCTGCTCTACAGTGCAACTTGAGATCAGGGATGGGGATACCTCTAGAAGATTTATTGTTGTACAGGATTGTTTTAGCTATTCTGTTTTTTTTTTTTTTTTCATATGAAATTGAGCATTGTTCTTTCAAGTTCTGTAAGAATTGTTTTGGTATTTTGATGGGAATTTCATTGAATCTGTAGATTGCTTTTGGTAGGATAGCCATTTTCACTCTGAAAGACCTCAAAATAAAACCAGACACACTAAACATGTTAGAAGAAAAAGTGGGGAAGAGCCTTGAACTCAATGGCACAGGAGACAACTTCCTGAACAGAACACCAATAACATAGGCTCTAAGATCAACAATCAATAAAAGGAACCTTAAGAAACTGAAAAGCTTTTTTAAAGCAAAGGACACTGTCATCAGAATAAAATGACAGCCTACAGACTGGGAAAGGATCTTTACCAACCTTATATCTGACAGAGGGCTAATATCCAGATTATATAAAAAACTTAAGAAGTTAACACCAAGAAAACAAGTAATCCAATTAAAAAATGGGGTACAGAGTTAAACAGACACTTCTCAATAGAGGAATATCAAATGGCAGAGAAACACTTAAAAAATACTCAATGCAGCCACTTTTGATGAGAACTGATAGACTAAGATCAGAAAGAAGAGGAGAATCTCCCCTATCAGTGGACTTGGGGTGGGGCATGCATGCAGAAAGGGGAGGGAGGGTGGGATCGGGAGGGGAGCAAGAAGGGGATTATGGGGTGATACAAAAGGAATAAAGCGTAATTAATAAAAAATAAAAAAATAAAAAAAGAAATACACAATGTCCTTCATCATCAGGGAGATGCAAATCAAAACAACCCTGAGATTTCACCTTACACCCTTCAGAATGGCTAAAATAAAAAACTCATGCTGGAGAGGCTGTGGAGAAAAGGGAACCCTCCTCCATTGCTGGTGGGAATGTAAACTTGTACCACTTTGGAAATTAATCTGGCACTTTCTCAAAAAATTAGGAATAGCGCTTCCTCAAGATCCAGCTATACCACTCCTAGGCATATATCCAAAAGTTGCTCTAGTATGCAAAAAGGACATTTGTTCAACCATATTCGTAGCAGCTCTAATCATAATAGCCAGAAGCTGGAAACAACATAGCTGTCCCTCAGCAGAAGAATGAATACAGAAATTATGGTATATTTGCACAATGGAATACTACTCATACTACTCAGCTATTAAAAACAAGGAAATCATGAAATTTGCAGGTAAATGGTGGGAACTACAAATGATCATCTTGACTGAGGTAAACCATTCATAAGTAGATATTAGTCATATAATTTAGGATAAACATACTAAAATCTATACTCCTAAAGCAGCTAAACAACAAGGAAAAGGGAAAATGCTCAATACTCAAACAAAATGATAAATGTGATAGACATCTGAAACAGGAAAAGACAGGGAACAGGACAGGAGCCTTCCACAGATGGCCTCTGAAAGACTCTATTGATTGAGGTATTGAAGCAGAGGCTGAGACTCATAGCCAAACTTTGGTCAGAGTGCAGGGAATCTTATGAAAGAAGGGTGAAATAGAAAGACCTGGAAGGATCAGGACCTCCAAAAGGAGACCAACAGAGCCATAAAAACTGAGCCCTTGGGGGGTCTGAAGAGAATGATAACTCACCCAAGGACCATGCATTAAGAAGACCTAAAACCCCAGCTCAGATGTAGCCCATAGACTCAGTCTCCAAGAGGGGTCCCTAGTAAGAGGTTCTCTGACAAGAACTCAGTGGCAGGATGTCTGATCACCTCCCCATGGGGGTGCAGCCTTGCCAGGCCTCAGAGGAATACAATGCAACCAGTCTTGATTAGATTTGATAGGCTAGGGTCAAATAGAAGGGGAGGAGGACCTCCTCTATCAATGTACTAGGGAAGGGGTAAAGGGAGGGAAGACAGAGGGAGGGTAGGATTGGGAAGAGACAAGGGAGTGGGCCACAGCTGGGATACAAATTGAATAAATTGTAATAAATGATATTATTTAAAAATTAAAAAAAGAAAAACACCTTTAATGCAAGAGCATTTTTGAGTCATCGAAAGCAATATTGGCAAATTTATGGTTCATACTAAGTTTATTTCTCTTAAATTTTAGAAGTCTGAAGCAAAAAGTACCAAAAGCCCTAGAAAATATCTGCAGCTATTTTTTGTTTATGGAGTTATATACACAGAAATAGACTCTGTATAGTCCAGGCAGGCCTAGAATTCCTTATCCTCCTGCCTCATCCTCCACACTATGAGGAATACAGGTTTCCAGATGGATCTACTTAATAAAGTGGGAATTGACAAATATTTCTTATTATCTGAGTATTTTCTGCTATACACTCAGCTCAATGCAATACTAGACATCATTATAATAATAATAAAAAAATGTAGCCTGAAGAAGTGACTCACGAATGTAATCCAAACACTCAAAGAGGCAGAGTCAGGTGCAGCTCTGTGAGTTCAAGGCCAGCCTTATCTACAAAGCAAGTCCAGAAGAGCCAAGGCTACAAAAGAAACCCTGTCTTGAATATTGAGAAGAAAAAAAATTTAAAAAGAAATTCTATTTGTTTGGTCTGTCTTTCCTCAGAGAAGTAGCACAAATGCCCCTTAATGAAATTTTTTTCTTATTCTCCTTTAAGCATCCCATTGCTTCTTGCACCTTACCTGTCAAATTATTTATGCTTGCTGACTGGTTCTCTTTCTCCTATCTTCTTCTTAACCAGTGGTGTGATGGCTGATATTGTCAACTTGATGGAATCTAGAATCACCTATACCACAGACTTCTGTGCATATCTGTGAGGGGTTATCTAGATTAGGTTAAATGAGGTAGGGTGACCCATACTAAATGTGCACATGACCATCCTATAGGCTGAGGTTCCAGACTAAATGAACAGGAAAAATGAACATTTGTCCCTGCTCTTCCTGACTGCAGAAGCCTCATGGCCATGTCCTTCACTCCTGCTTCAGTTTCCTTCTCATCTTCATACAAGGTATCTTTAAATTGTGAGCAGAGATATAGCATTCTTTTCACACATTACTTATGCCAAGTATTTTGTTACTACAATGAGAAAAATAACTAATACAAGTGACAATATGTGATGTTAAACTTTTTATGGGGTTTTGTGGCTAGAATGCCAGTAATTAGATACATCAAATAGGAGGAAATCTATAGTTAAATTTAATATCTCTTGAACAATTTATTTCCTGTAGTTAATATTCCTTGCCACTACCAAGTCTATCCTCCAATATTTATGTTTTAAAAGTGTGTGTTTGTGTGTGTGTGTGTGTGTGTGTGTGTGTGTGTGTGTGTGTGTGTGTATAAACCAGAGGTCAATGTTGGGTGCCTCTTCCAATCACTCTTCAGTTTATCTTTTGAGACAGGGTTTCTCACTGTACCTGCTCCTCACTGATTCTTGTAGGCTGGATTGACAGGAAGAGCCAGGAATTCTACTGTTTCCACCTTTGTGGAGAGATGCTTGTTTGTAAAGCTGCTTTGTAATTTATGGAAAAACATGTTTCCACCCTGGCCTTCACCTTGAGACAGAGAAATGAGGAAGTTTCACCAAGTTCCTTAAAACTTGTTTGTGATTCCCTGTACTCTGCCAAAGGTTTGGTCATGAGTCTTTGCTTTGAAAACACTGCTAGTTAGAGGCTTTCAGATGCGCTCAGTAGACCCCTGTCATGCATTCAATGCACATCCCATCTGTCTTTCTAAACGAGGATTGATCCTCTTACCCCATGTCTGCTCTCTTGATTATCTTTTTTAGGTGTATAGATTTCATTATGTTTTTAAATTAAAGAGTTTAAAGCATTATTGAGGATCTCCTCCCAAAACTTCACTTCTATGAAACATATCTATCAATATTTTATATTACAAATTAAAATGAAAAGATTTTTAAAATTTATATTTATTAAAGTATGAAAATACTGTATAAGGCCCTGAGTTCCAGCTCCAATTACAGTAAATTATTAATAATAATGTCTATTACCTACCAACATAAGTAACATATTTTCATTAAAGTGGTATTTTCCAAAATACCAACATTTTAGTGAGAAGAATATCAATGTTTCACATTTGTTCAAAACTATTTAGTATCTGGTATGACAGATTCCATTGTCATCACCTGCATCCAATCTATTGAGACATGTTGCTCTGCCTCAGTCATCTGAGGATAATACAGTTTTACTTCAGTTTTTAGGTTGAAAAGAATATGCTAATGCTTTTTCAGATAATGATAGATAAGCTTATTTAGCCATTCTTTGAGATGGAGTGGATGGAAATTTTTAAAAATGTCAATTTCCATATGGAATCAGAAATCATATTGATTAGTTTTTCATACACTAATATATTGAAATCTATTTATATTTCTTGTGTTTTTATTCTATCTTGGGTCCATTAGTTATTCTGCTCTGAAGCAGTCACTAAATGTTTGCAAATACTGCTTCACTGAGCTATGCAGGTTTTCTAATCTGTGCATTTCATAAAACAATATTTAAAAAAAACACAATTTGTTTATGTTGCCATTGATCCTTTCCTTATGACTATTGCTGGCATATTTTGTTGCCACTCCTTTTGTCTGTGCTTTGATTGCCAGTATTCTCAGACTCCACTGCTGGCTACTCAGTAGTATAAATATAAGCAGTGTAACAGAAGCAAAGAATATCTTATAAATATTATAACCATTATAGTGAACAGATTCTTAGGGACTCACAATTTGAGAATCACACTGAGACTTTCATAAGACAAACAAATCCTTATTTTTTAAATCCACTCCTAAAGAGGTTTTCAATTATTTGTGACTAAAAGCATTCTTGATACATACAAGAAGGTATTATAGAGTATCCCTTGATACATCCATGCTTTTCCACTTATGCATACAGAAAGAAAGAAAAAAAAACCTTCTGATTATCTTTTTTAATTCAGTCTATTCCTTTAGAAGTGTCATGGACTTTACTCCTCTACATCCTGTGGCATTTTTCTGGCTATCATGTGCAGGCTATATATTGTAGATTTCTCAAACAATGTTAGGAAATCCTCAGACTGCAAGCAAAATACCTACCTTTGAAATATGTTTCAAGGTTTAATGCATGGAATACTAATCTTCAGTTATTAAAGTTACTGGGTATACCATTTTCAACTAATTAATAATAAACTCATAGTCACCAAAAGTGCTTCACTGTCGAAGTAAGGACAAAAATCAATAAAGCACTTTTGCTGTCATTTGACCAAGAGGAACTCAGATTTGATTTTTCTACTTTGCTCTTCCTATGTCTTTGGCTGTCACTCTCTGCTGTATGAGTCTGAATCTGTGCCTGCCTGAAGACTGTTTTGTGAATCTGTCCCTGTCTCTATTTGTCTATAATAAAGGGCTTTTGATCTGTGTTTACTGAACAACACAAAGAGCATCACATGGTGAATAAATGAAATATACTTTACAGAAATCTGTGAAAGAGTTTCAGAAGGAATTAAGTCATTGATTTCAACTGACCAGGAAAACAACTAGTTTTACAAACATTTTTTATCAAGCAATGTCTGTATGTTACATTCAACATTTTTAATGGATATTAATTTTATAAGATTATTTTCAACTTATATTTGCTGTTTTCAGCAAATGATTAACATAATACACATACACATCTATTGCTCTTATCTGTAGCATGAAAGAATACATAACTTAGGGATTACACCTAAGCATCAGCTTAGGTTGTAAAATGATTACACAGGAAATCCAAGGCATGTAAGGTTAGTTATTGCATTGTTCTCTTAAAGGAAGGCTAAATAAACAGTATACAGTACACAGTAGAATGGCAATTTTGAGTCTTAAGTGACCTATAGGTTTATTATTAACTCCAGCTATGAGATCCCACAATAAGTGTAGCCTCTTAAAATGAGCAACTGAGCAACAAACCAACTGATTTTTATAAATGCATTTGGAAAATCTTCCTTTGATTATTGCTACATTGGACTAGCTACAAAAGCAGCATGTCTCAAAATAGCATAGTGAAAAACAGGGAAAAGACACTGTCTAATGTGTGGTAGTAGAGGCATTGGACACCAGGTACATCACATAGTTCAAAAGAAAGAAAAAGACAGAGGAAAAAGGTGTTAGCTTATGCATTATTCCATCTGTGGACATACTGCATGACAAATGTTGGTTCTGTGTTATTTTACAGTTCAGATATAATAGAGTCATTTAGTATTTTAACTATCTCTTTTTAATATTTTTTTTACAATTTATTCACTTTATATCCTATCCTGATTGTCGACCTCTTCCCTAGTCTCCTCCCAGTCCCCCTTATCTCCAGCCCTCTCACCTAGTCTACTGAAATGGGGAGTCATCCTCCCCTACCATTTGACCCTAGTCTATTAAGTCTCATCATGACTGCTTGGGGTCCTCTCCCTCTGTGGCCTAGAAAGGCTACCCTGCTGCAGTATCAGTCATAATGTTTCACATTTGAGTGTGTCTGTGTGTAATGAAATTAACAGAAACTATATGGAAGAGTGTGAATAATTTGGGGAATAGAAAATCTTTTTCACCAGAGTTTAGCCACGGGTTAAATGTTGGAGAGTTGGGTGGTTGATATTGGGAGAAACAAACAAACAAAAAGACTAGAGGGTTTTGTATGCTGGGAAATTTTGCATGTAAGGGTAAAAATAAGAATATTTTTTAAAAGATGAAACAAATGTATTAACATATTCAAATGACACAGCAAGAATTCACTGGATTTTATAAAAGATAAAACTACACCCAGGTATCCAATTAAAAACTAGAACCATTTTAGAATGACTATTGATTATTGTGACATGGGTACATGGATATCTAAAAGTCATTGTGTGTTTGCAACTCTATGGAAATACATGAGCAAAATGAAATAATGGAAGATAGAGTGGCTTCAGTGGAGCCACACTTTCATGTCATTTACTTTTAGTAATGGATAAATTGTATATTTCAAATATCTAAGTTTAATTATAGATGTTTTACTTTAAATGATACACTTTCTTATAACTGTAGAGATGAAATCCCTCAATATTTTCTTTTTGTTCATTTTTATGAAAATTTTCCAGGCAATATTATACTTAGTAGTGAAACATTAGAAACTTTTTTTTCTCCAAGGCCAGGAGCAGGGCACATGTTCCAAAGGCATGCCATTTGGCCACAGCCTAACACCAGAGGTCCTAGATACAACACTTTTTTAAAATGAAATTTACTTATGTTAGAAAGAAAGAAGGAGAACTATCTCCATCTGTGTATAACATGATCACAAGTGTAGAAAACTCTCTGAAATGGATTTTCACTAGAACTCTTTGAAATAGTAAACAAGATTATCAAGAGCACACAATATGTGAGCAATACATAAAAACCAATGGCATTTCTGAGCACCTGTAATAAACACTTTGAAACAAAATAAATTAAACGATTTAATTTATAACAATATGAAAATAAAATATCTCAAAAACATTATGACAGAAAATATCCCAAACCAGGTGAATATCTAAGAAGTACAGAGGACATCAAATAAAATGAATCCATACCAAGACACATTATGACTAAACTGTCATAATGTTGAAGACAAATTACTGAAAGCAGCCAGGGAAGGTAAGTTGTCATATCTAAGGTAACCACCATGAATCTTGGTGAATCTCTTATTAGACACTCTCTAGGGCAGAATGGAGTAAGAGGATATGACCACTATACTAAAAGAAAAACAAGAACAGAAAAAAAGGCCTAGCAGCCAAGAACCGTATCTTCAGCAATCCTGTCTTTCAAAAATGAAAGAATGATTTAAAACAAAACAAAACAAAAAAAACTTTCCTCAAATATCAAAACTGGGGCTTTATCACCATTACATTTGCTGTGTTAAATACTCTGCCAAGCTTGAAGAAGAGAATGTTAATTAGTAATATTTTAAAACATAGGGAAGTTTAAAACTTGTTGGTAAAAGTAAGCATGTAGTAAAATCCAAATCTAATGCTTTAATGAAAGTAATTAAATGAAATTTTTCTCTCTTTTAAAACAGTAAAAGGCAGCACAATTTAAGTCAATTAAAACTGTAATAATGTGTGAATATTTAAATGATACAACAATTGGGAGAAAAAGTAGCAACTATATGGAATTTTTGTATGCGATAAAAAGTACTGTGAACTTAAACCTATTGTAAGTATAAAATGTTCTGTTTAAGTCCCATCACCATAAACCAAAGACATATACTAGACATGAAAAAGAAGGAAAGAAAGAAAGAAAGCCAGATGGACACAAAGCAGTTTACTGCATGAAACCATGAAGAAAGAAAGCTCAGGAGAAGGAAAAAATGCTTTTTAAATGCAGAAACTAATTACCAAAATGACACTAAAAAATCTCCTCCTATCAATAATTTCTACAACAGAAGGCAAAAAGTGACAATGTCAATGTATGAAACAAAATAAGGCCTGTTTATATACCTTTTAAGAGTTTCATTTGCCTTAATGGATCCTTACAAAGTGAAAGTGAAGGGATGAAAAATTATACAAATAAAAACCAAAAAAGAGCAGGGACAACTACACTTACTTCAAACATGTTATATATTAGATCAATGAAAACAGGCAAATATGGTGAAAATGCACTGATAAATGGACCAATTCATTAAATGAATATAAAAATTATTAATTTACTAGCACCCAACATTAGCTTCCCTAAATGTATAAAGCAAACATTCAGAAAACTAAGACAGACTAAAGTACAATAGTAGTAGCCTGGTACTTCAATACTCCAATTTTAAAACTGGGTAGATCATCTATAGAGAAAAATCAGGGAAACATTCACTCAGTTCTACTAAATGCAACTAACAGACATATACTGAACATTACAGTTAGTGGCAGCAGAATACATACACTCAAGTGTGCACAGAACAGGCTTTGGAACACATTTTACAACAGTTCTACTTTCATTTCTTTTGCTATGAAAAAAGCAGCATAGAGGAGGAGAGGGTTTTATATGGCTTACAATTCCAGGTCATGCTCTATTACTGAAAGGAAGTCAAGGTGGCAGGAACTTGAAGCAGCCAGTCAAATTACGTCTATGAGCAGAGAGAAAGAAATATGGCCATACTGCCTACTGTTTTGGGCCAGCCTTTCATCACTCTTACACAGCTCAGGGCCCATATTAGGATGTAGTGCTCTGGCCATGATGTGCCCCATTGGTCTACCTGATCTAAGCAATTTCTCATTACAATTTTCTTTCCCATAAATTTTAGGTTGTACCCAGTTGACAGTTAAAAGTAGTTGGCAGTGTACTACTGTGCATGCCTATAATCCCAGCATGACTCAGGGAGGAAAACGCAGATGGATCTCTGTGATGTGGAGGCCAACCTGGTCTATAAAGCAAGTCCAGCACAGCCAACACTAAACAGGAAATCCTGTCTTGAAAGACCAAACCAAACCAAACCAAACCAAGCCAAAACAAAACAAGAAAAAGAAAAAAGAAAAACCCAAACTAACCAGCCAACCAAAACAAACAAACAAACAAAATAGTCAGCTCAGGACACAAAACAAAGTTTAACAAATTTAATATAAAATTCATATAAATGTGTTTCTAAAACAAAATAATACACACCAGAACCTGAATTTGATCCCCAGCACAGAGAAACAAAAGCAGGATGAGGACAAGAAAAAGGGAAAACATAAAAATGCTTTGAGACAAAACCAGAAGACAAGAGGCTGAAGAAAAGATGGCTCAGTAGTTAAGAGCAGTGGCTGCTCTTACAGAAGACCTGAGTTCAATTCTTAGCCCTGAAATGTATATATACATCAATGTAGGCAGATAACTCAATAATGTACATAGAATAATGAAATAAAGACTCTAAAAAGAAATTTTAAAATAAAGCATAAAGTGCCAAAATTTAGGGCATATAACAAAAGAAGTCTATGAAGGCAGATATGGTAATAAATTATACATTATAAAGAAAGTTCTTAAAAAAGATACAGTTGGCAAGGAACAACAAAGACAAAAAGAAACCAAACAACCAAACAACAACACAAACTAAGTTCAAACTTAACACAAATAAAGAAATGAGAACCAGAGCAGATAAATGAAACTAGAACAAACATCAGAATATATTAGAAAAACTAAAGATTAGCCTTTTGCAAAACTAAACAATAATCCATAGACTTAGAAATAAAAAGAAGTCTCAAATAAATAAAAGAAAAAGTAAAAGAGGAGGCATTACAACTGGCAGCACAGAAATACAGAACACAGAAAGGATCATGAAAACATAATAAGCCACTATATGTCAGAAAAAAGAGAATAGATAAATTCCTACAAATATATGAGTTACAAAGACTGATTAATTAAGACACTTGATATTGGAACAGACTAATTAGGAAACAGATGTACTTACAATATTCCATCAGTTGAGCAATCCTTATATTTGAAAGTCTGAATATATGAAAAATTTTGAGTTTAGCTCTAGCCTTGAAACTCTCTATAACTCTTCCATTAAAGAAAAAACACAGAATCACATGGCTTCATAGATGAAGTCTACCAAATATTCAGAGGACTAATACCAACCTTTTCAACTCCTTTTCATGAAATAAAGAGGGAACTCTTTCAAATACATCTTCTAAAGTCAACATCATCCTTGATAGCACAGCCTGAATAAAACACTAGGGGGATGCAGTGTTTTGAGTAAAAATGACCCCTGTAGGCCCATAAGTAGTATGTGGTCTTGTTATAGTAGGGGTGGCCTTTCTGGAGGAAGTGGGTCACGGGGTGGTAGGCATTGAAGTTTCAGAGGGTGAAACCATGCTCAGTGGTGTACTATCTCTTCTGCTGCCTATGGATCCAGATGGATCCAGACGTAGAACTCTCAGTTCCTTCTCTGCCTGTGTGCTGCCAAGCTTTCTGCCAGGATGATAATGAACTAAACTTCTGAATTGTACGTTAGTCCCAAATAAATGTTTTCCATTATAAGAGTTACTGTGGTTGTTGTGTCTTTTCACAGCAATAAAACACAAAGACAGGAGATGGGTATTGCTATGATAGGCCTGTCCATGCTTTTGTTTGGAGGAATGTGGACTTGGGAGTTTAGATTAGAAAAGCAGTTGAATATTTTAAGTGGGGTTTAATGGGCCATCCTAGTAGGAGCATGGAAGACAGTCATAGTGAGGGTGATTTGAACTGTGAGGATCTGACTGACTCAAGAGTTTTCAGATGAGAAGAATATTAATATGCAGCTTAAATATTATTATTGTGATATTTTGGTAAAGAATGTGACTGTTCTTAGTCTATCAGATCACATCAGGTGTGGCTGAATCAGAAGGAAGGAGAGGAGGACCTCCCCTATTAGTGGACTTGGGGAGGGAGGGTGGAACCAGGAGGGGAGGAGGGAGAGGCTTATCGGGGGATACAAAATGAACAAAGTGTAATTAATAAATAAAAAAATAATAATTTACATTTAATAAATATCACAAAGTTTTTCTGCACTTGTCTAAAAAAATCTTACTGAAGCAAAATGGAAGAGTTCAAAATAAACTAGAATTGACTGTATAGTGTGGCTAATAGTGGACAGTCTTATATAGATCTGTTTTAGGACAAAACAAGCTGGAAGCAAAACATTGCCATATTTTAAAATATATTACAAAATTATAGTAATCCAAATCATATGACACACACCTGTAATTCTAACACTCAAGTGACTAAGAAAAGATCACAAATTTTTGGCCTACCTGTGCTATCCAGTTCCTCCAAATACTGAAAACAGAACAAAAGACATTGAAGTGCTGGCCCAAAGACAGACACATGGCCCATGGACCAAAAAAACCACCAAGTAAATCCCACAAATAACCTATCTATTGACAATTTCTCTTCAATAAAGGTACCAAAAAAACCCCCACAAGTATTTCCATGTGATATAAAATATTATGAGTCATGTTGGCCAATTCACAGCTTTCTTGACTACCATCCTCCAAATACTAGCAAAAAAGTCAACATAAACAAATAGAATTGTATTAACTAAAGGCCATCTTATCATAGTAAATAATTAATATAGTAATGATAACCTACAAAATAGAAGAAAATATTTGTGAATAACATATCAATTAATGAACTATTATCTAAAATCTACAATAAGCACAAAATTATCCATTAAAAGGCAGAGAACTCTATTTATAAATAGGGAAAGGATCTTTCTCTAAAGATCCATAGTCTCTTTCAAATAGTTAAAAAAAATAAGGCTTCAAAATATCCTACCTGGGGCGGAGTCAAGATGGCGACTAGCACACACCATTTCTGAGCAGTGGAATACCTGAACTTCTGAGTTGGTGAATGGAAGGACCTCAAACCCAGGAAGACAACAGTGGAGATTTCTAGACCGACAGGGAACATCACAGGAGGTGAAAACTTTGGTCTCGGGTCACCCGGGGACTTGTTTGGGGAAGGAGAGAAACAATCCTTTGATCTCGCGGCACTCCCCTCCCCCAGACCTCCCTCCACCTCGGCACAGCAGCACAGTGGCACAGCTGACTGGTCTTTCTCAGAGCAAACCTAACTGCCTGAGGTATACAGCCGCTGGGGCAGAGCTCCAAGCCCTTTAGCTGCAGGCAAAGATCAGCAGTACGTGTCCCGGAGTCCCAGATCCACGCGGCTACACCACCCCCCCAGGGCCCGAGTCTGCTGGACGCCATACTAGCTCCGCAGGATTGCCATCAGTGACGATACGGCCAGCCCAATCCCACAGTGACAGAGAATACGCTATATATTCACCAAAACCAGGCAGAAACGCCATACAAC
>REGO01000681.1:810274-822669 GCA_010120015.1 Rhombomys opimus | reverse complement strand
AAGTGTAATTAATAAAAAAATAAAAATAAAAAATAATAAAAAGACTATATGCAACAAAATCTGAAAATCTGAATGAAATAGACAGTTTTCTTGATAGATTCCATTTACCAAAATTAAATCAATATGAGGTAAATAAATTCATTAGTCCTATATCTCCCAAAGAAATAGAAGGAGTCATCAAAAGTCTCCCTTCCCAGAAAGCCCAGGACTAGATGGTTTCAATGAAGAATTCTACCAGACCTTCAAAGAAAAGCTAATCCCAATTCTATTCAAACTATTCCACCAAATAGAAACAGAAGGAACTTTACCAAACTCATTCTTTGAAGCCACAGTTATGCTGATACTTAATCCACACAAAGACCCAACAAAATAAGAAAACTTCATAATTTGTGGTTTTAAAGTATACCATAGGAATGAAAAGTGAAGCAGTTCAGGAACTTGCCTGGCTTCAGTTCAGTGATGAACATCTCCTCTCTTCCACAGTTATTGATGCTGGCCTGAATATTCCACAGAGCTTTCTGTAACAGACACATGTAGAAGATGTTAATCTCCATATCACATTCTTGATCTTTGGAAAGATGGCTACTAAGGTTAGACAGGCCAAATGCAAACCCTAGAGATTCCTCTATCAGGAAAAGTATCAAAAATTAAAGAATATTGCATCCCTTAATGAATTAAAAAAATTAATGCTACCATCAGGAACTTTAAAAATTCAGGAGTTGTGTCTCCAACAACATAGCCTATTAATTCTCCAATTAAGTCTGTCTAGAAGATGGGTGGATTATTTAAAAAAGATAGGTAATTATCTCAAGTGTAATCAATTACAGATAGTAATTGCAGCTGCTAAAGAGATATGATTTCCTTACATGAGCAGACTAATATATCTCCCAGTACATTTTATGCAGTTCTTAAACTTGTACATGTTTTCTCTCTATATCTACACAAAGACCAACAGAAACAATTTACTCTTAGTGGAAAGGCCAGCAGAAGACTTCCATTCTTCTTCAAGGTTATTTTAATTCTCCTTCTTTGTGTACTCCCAGTGACCTTGATAAACTGCAATAAACTTTCCCATTATATTGATTACATGTTATTTAGATAAAGTGAGCAGGGGGTAGTGATGACACCAGACTTGTTGGAAAATCACATGAAATTTGGAGGACAAGAAATAAAACCTACTAAAATTCAATAGTCTGTTGCTTTTGGCAGTCAGTGATATATGGCATGCAGAGATATTTCTTCTAATATAAAGGATGAAAAACTATACTATGAACTTTCTACCACCAAAAGAAGCACAGTTCTTAGTTTGTCTTTTGGAGGCACACAATTTCTTACTTGGATATGTAAAGGCGCACCATATACCAAGTAACTCAGAAAGCTGCTTCTTTGAGTGGGAAAAAGAATGTGTTAGATTATGTCCCTCTCACATACACAAATGTTTAAGGAATATATTTGAATATATATATATATGTATATATATATACAGACATTAAGCACATATTTGTGTTTTTATCTATTATTTTCACATGCAATTTATAATGTAGGGAGATACTATCAGATTATAAGTGTCATAAATTTATACAACCGAATTTAAATTGTACAATGTGCACTCATCAATGTAATTTGCCACTTTCTGAGTGAATTATATTTGATGGTGTGTGTGTGTGTGTGTGTTTTCTCTCTCTGTGTATGTGTATGTGTCTCTCTGTGTATGCATGTGTGATTATTTGCATACCTATATGCGTGTGTGTGGGGGTCTCTCTCTCTTTATGTGTATCAGTCTGTCTGTATGCAAGTGTTTGATTGTGAATATATGTGTTTACGAGTGTATGTGCATTTATGTATGTATGTATACATGTGTGATGGTGATATCATGCTAGGAGAAATTATGACTTGTTTTTCACAAGATTTGGAAAGATTTAGTTAAAAATATTCTTTTTTATTTCAAGTCTTATTTCACAATAAATATTATACATTGATCAACAGAATAGAATTAAAGAACTAGACATAATTCCGCATACCTACAGATACCTGATCTTTGACAAAGAGCTCATCAGATGTCTATTTAGGGCACTGCCTCCTCCATTGTATGGTGACATATATATATATATATATATATATATATATATATATATGCATTCATTTTAGGAAGATTCCATGGTAGTAGGTTTCCATGTGACTTTTCAAAGGAGTTTTATGGTTAGTCTTCACTTCTTTTTTATTTATTAGTTACCATTAGTTACCATTTATTCACTTTGTATACCAGCTGTAACCCACTCCCTCATTCCTTCCCAATCCTTCCCTCTTTCCCTCATCTCCCCCAATGCCCCTCTCCAAGTGCACTGATGGGGAAGTCCTCCTCACCTTCCATCTGACCCAAACCTATCAGGTCTCATCAGGACAGTCTTCCTCTGTGGCCTGGTAAGGCTGCTTCCCTGCTCAGGGAGAGGTGATCAAAGAGCCAGATACTGAGTTCATGTCAGAGACAGTCCCTGTTCCCCTTACTAGGGAACCCACTTGGATACTGAGCTGCAGACACACCCAAGAGGAGTAGACAATTGGAAATAATCAAACTCAGAGATTAAATCAATGAATTAGAAACAAAGAAAATCATCTAAAGAATCAATGAGACCAAGAGCTGATTTTATAAAAATATTCTTAACAGTACTTGTATTGCAAGCATTTAAAAAGAATCTTCTTAAATCTAAAATTACCAAGTATTACTTGTCAAGACTGTCTGATATCACTTTTAAATAAATAATGGGAAAATGAAGGTCTTCCATAAATTTTTATATTTTCATAAATTAATTTGAAAAAAGTAATATGGAGATTTAAATGAAGGTGGAATTAACAAGGGGTGGGTTTCTGATGATTAATTTTGGATAGCAACTTGATAGAAATCAACTTAAGATTTGAACCCCACTTCAAGAGCAGAAAGTATAGTGTGTATTATAGAGACCCCAAAATGAAGAGTTATGAGAGAAATGTAATACTCACGCATACCTGCCTTCTCTCTCCTTCTTCTTGTACATTGCTACAGATGAAGTCAAACCTTACTAATATTAGAAGATGGTTTGTTCTCTTTTCTGTGATAAAGATATCCATTCTTGCACAATCAATATAATGTAAGCCAACCAAAAAATATTTTCTTGTAGTAAATATGCATTTATTCATTGTGATCCCATAGAGAACCCTAAGTAGTGAAATTTCATAATGATGTTGACTGTAGCATATCTAAAATACTTATAACCAAAATTGTTTTTAAATTTTAAAACTTAGAGACTAAGAAATTTCTACACATATTATTGTATTTAGAAATTTGTATTTAGGCAAAGCACAACATCTAAGAATAGACAAAGGGGCCAGAAAAGCAGATAGCCTGTCCACAGACCCTTTCCTCTCTCTCTGTGCTCCTCACTAGTTTTATACCCAGTTCTTCAGCAGAGCACCAGATGCAACCTACCCTGCCTCCTCCTCCCATCTCCTGTGGATCCTGCAGGGTTTTCTCTTTTAACCTCCTTTCCTCTACTCATAGCTTTACCTTAGCCCACCAGTTTCATTAGGTGTCTCCTGTTTATTTCAGGGCCTTCCCTCTTTGGCAGGAATAGTCTCAAGGTTCACACATATCCCTCTGCTCCTCAGTTTCCATCCCTTCAGAATCATCACTAGCTTTGGAGCAACAACAACAAACAAACAAACAAACAAAACGCTGCTGTGGTCTGCTTTTCCTCTATGACCCCATCCACAACACATCACAAAAACCTCATTTTCTAACCTTCCATTCCTCAACTCATCCCCATTACCTAGCCTCCAACACCAGCAGACACTCTCCTTGTACAATATTCCATATGAGCAGGCCTGGAAAACAGGCAACACAGAGACATCATATTCTCCAAACATCCAGAAAGGAAATTGAAACCAAGGAACAAAACACCCACCTAACAAAAACAAATCCAGAGATTACCACCTAGATTTAGAATTATCTCAGCCTTAGTGTAAAATCACATGCAATTACAACCAGGGCAATATGTCTACAACAGAGCTCCCATATCTGACAACAGTAGGTCCTGAATACTCCAACATAGTGAAAAAGGAAGAAAAAGACTTTAAAACCGACTAAATGAGATGATAGAGGTCTTTAAGGAGAAAAAAAAATAACTTTTTAATGAAGTGCAGAAAAACAAAAACAAATAATAAAAGGAAATACATGGATCTTTTAAAGGAATCAAAGAAAACAAAAACAACACAAGTAAATAAATAAAACCGTTCAAGAACTAAAGTAGAAACAGAATCAATAAAGAAAACAAGAACAGAGAGAACTCTGGAAATGAAATTGTTAGATATTCAAACAGGAATCACAGAGATGAATTCTACCAACAGAATATAAGTGATGGAAGATAGAGAATATCAGCTGTTGACAATACCATAAAAGAAACAGATACACTGGTCTCAGAAAATGTTAAATCAAATCAAAACAAAACAAAACAAAACAAAAAACTAATAAACAAAACATCCAGAAAACCTGGCACTGTATGGAAAGACATAACCTAAGAATAACAGGAATAGATGAAGGAGAAAGAATGTTTCTGCACAAAGGTACAGAAAATATATTAAAAAAAAACCTCTTAGATAAATCAATCTTCACTCGGAAAGCCAAATGGGATAGACATCAGAAGAGGGAGAAAACAGGGAACAGGACAGAAGCCTATCGCAGAGGACCTCTGAAAAACTGTACCCAGCAAGGTACTAAAGCAGAAACTGAGACTCATAGCCAAACTTTGGATAGAGTGCAGGGATTCCTATGAAAGAAGGGGGAGGTAGAAAGACCTGGAGAGGACAGGAGCTCCACAAGGAGAGCAAAAGAACCAAAAAATCTGGGCACAGGGATCTTTTGTGAGACTGATACTCCAACCAAGGACCATTCATGGAGATAACCTAGAACCCCTGTACAGATGTAGCCCATGGTAGCTCAGTCTCCAAGTGGATACCCTAGTAAGGGGAACAGGGACTGTCTCTGACATGAACTTAGTGGCTGGCTCTTTGATCACCTTTTCCTGAGCAGGGAACAGCCTTATCAGGCCACAGAGGAAGACAATACAGCCAATCCTGATGAGACCTGATAGGCTAGGGTCAGATGGAAGGAGAGGAGGACCTCCCCTATCAGTAGATTTGGAGAGGGGAATGGGAGGAGATGAGGGAGTGTAAGATTGGGAGGGAATGAGAGAAGGGCTACAGCTGGGATACCAAGTGAATAAAGTGTAATTAATATAAAAATTTAAAAAAATTAAAAAACCTCAAACCCCAGGATGAATACATATATAAAGGAACAAAAAGCATACAGAACACAATATAGATTGGACTAGGAAAAAGTATCCCCAATTCTTTTGACACATAATAATCAAAACAGTAAATGTACAGAAGAATATTAAAAACTGTAAATAAAAAGGACTAAATATGCCTAAGAGTACTATAGATGGTTCTTGAGGTACAGAAAGCATGGTACATTTACACCATGGAATACTACTCAGCAAAATGAAATCATGAAATTTGCAGAAATTTGCAGAAATTTGCAGGTGGGAACTAGAAAAGTTCATCCAAAATGAGGTATCCCAGAAGCAGAAAGACATATTTGGCATATATACTCAGTTATAAGTGGACATTAACCATATAAAATAGGATAAACATACTAAAATCTGTAGTCTTAAAGAAGCTAAACAACTAGGAGGACCCTAGGGAAGAAGTTGAACCCTCATTCAGAAGGTCAAACAGGATAGACATCCAAAGTAGGAGAAGACAACAGGACAGGACCCTTCTACAGAGGACTTCTGAAAGACTCTACCCACCAGGGTATTGAAGGAGATAGTGTGACTCTTAGCCAAACTTTGGGCAGAGTGACGGAAACCTTATGGAAGAAGAGGGAGATAGAAAGACCTAGAGGGGACAGAGACTCCACAAGGAGAACAACAGAGCCAAAAAACCAGGGCCCAGGGTGCCTGCAGAGACCAAGTACCATGCATGTAGAGGACTTGGACCCCTGTTCTATGAAACCGCATAGGCTGCTCAGTTTCCAAGTGGGTTCCTAGTAAGGGGTACAGGGGCAGTCTCTGACATGAACTCAGTGGCTGGCTTTCTGGTCAACTTCCCCTAAGGGGTGAAGCTTTGCCAGGCCACAGAGGAAAATGAGGCAGCCATCCTTGAGGTGACCTGATAGGCTAGGGTCTGATAGAAGGAGAGGAGGTCCTCACCTATCTGGTGAGTAGGGAAAGGACATGGGAGGGGGAGAAAGAGGCAAGGTGAATGAGACTGGGACGAGATGAGGTAGGGGTACAGCAGGAATAATAAGTGAATAAATTGTAATAAATAAAAAGAGAGAGGAAAGAAAGATGAAGGAAAGGAAGATACTAAATAACGTACAAAGGCAGCCTTATTAGGAATTATATATTATATATAATAAAGAATTATAAAATTATATATTATAATTATATATAATTATTATATATAATCATTACAATTATATATATAATTATTAGAATTATAGTTGATTTATCAGTGGAGGCATTAAGAGGAGCCAGGACAGCTGTGCTGCAGATTCTAAGAGACCACAGATGTCAGTGCAGAGTATTATACTTAGAAATATTTTCAATCATAAATGATGAAAATAAGATATTCCATAATCTATCCAAAATAAAACAATACCTATCTACAAATATAGCCATATAGGAAGTAGTATAAGGAAAATTACAAGTTAACTATACCCATTAAAACATTGAAAAATAATTAATTTCAGACCAGCAAAATCAAAAGACGGGAAACACACACACACACGACCACCACCACCATCATCAGCATCATCACGAACAACAAAATAATGGGAAACACCAATCATTGATTATTACTATCTCTCAATAGCAATAATAAAACCCCCAGTTTAAAAATACGAACAATAAAATGAGCTTAAAAACGTTTTTCTATAAAGAACCACTCCTCAACATCACAGATAGACTTTACTGCAGGATAAAAAGTTGGGAAAAGATATTCCACACAATGGACCAAAGAAGCAAGCATGTGTAGCCATTTAATAACTAACAAATAGATTTCAAAGCAAAATTAATCATAAGAAAAGGGAACATATTCTTTTTGTTTGTTTGCCCTGGCTTTATTTTTTATTTATTTTATAATTATTTATATTTTTATTAATTACAGTTTATTCACTTTATATCGCCCCTGCAGCTCCTTCCCCCCTCCCCTCCTAATCCCTTCCTCCCTTTCTCCCTTCCTCTTCCCCACCCTGGCCCTTCCCCCAGTTCACTGATAATGGAGGTCCTCCTCCCCTTCCCTCTGATCCTAGTCTATCAGGTCTCATCAAGTGGGTAACATAGTAATGGGAAGAGGGACTGCCTCTGACATAATCTGATTGGCCTGCTCTTTGATCACCTCCCTCTGAGGGGAGAGCAGCCTTACCAGGCCACAGAAGATGACAATACAGCCACTGTGATGAGATCTGATAGACTAAGATCAGAAGGAAGGAGAGGAGGACCTCCCTTATTAGTGGACTTGGAGAGAGGCATTCGTGAAGAAGGGGGAGGGAGGGTGGGACCGGGAGGGGAGGAGGGAGGGGCTTATGGGGGGATACAAAGTGAATAAAGTGTATTTAATGAAATAAAGTTAAATTTAAAAAAAGGAGTGGCTGCATTGTCTTCTCTGTAGCCTGGTAAGACTGCTCCCCCTCAGGGGGCAGTGATCAAAGAGCAGGCCAATCAGTTCCTGTCAGAGACAGTCTCTGTCCCCATTGTTATGAACTTGCTTGGACACTGAATTGCCACAGGCAACCTCTGTGAAAAGGTTCCAGGCCATCTCCATGAGTGGTCCTAAGCTGGAGTATCAGTCTCAGAACGACCCCAGTGCTCAGATTTCCTGGATCTGTTGCTCTCCTTGTGGAGATCCTATTTCCTCCAGATCTTCTTATTTCCCACTTTTTTTATAAGATTCCTGGCACTCTGCCCAAAGGTTGGCCATAACTCTCAGCATCTGCCTCAATACCCTGCAGGAAAGAGCCTTTCTGAGGCTCTCTGTGCTAGCCTCCTGTCCTGTTCCCTGTTTTCTCCCTCCTCAGATGTCCATCCTCTTTGCCTTTCTGAATGGGGACTGAGCATCTTAGCCAGAGTCCTCCTTCTTGATTAGCTTCCTTAGCTGCACAGATTTTAGTGTGTTTATCCTATATCATATGTCTGATATCCACTTATGAGTGAGTATATATCCTGTGTGTCTTTCTGCTTCTGGAATAACTCACTGAGGATGATCTTTTCCAGTTCCAAAAATTTACCTGCAAATTCCATGATTTCCTTGTTTTTTTTATTGCTGAGTAATATTTCATTGTGTAGGTGTACCAATTTCTGTATCCATTCCTCAACTGAGGGGCATCTGGGCTGTTTCCAACTTCTGGATATTATAAATAAAGCTGCTACATTGTTGAACATACGTTCTTGTTGTATATTTGAGCAAATTTTGTATGTATGCCTAGGAGTGGTACAGCTGGATCTTGAGAAAGTGCTATTCCTAATTGTCTGAGAAAATGCCAGATTGATATCCAAAGTGGTTGAGCAAGTTTACATTTCCACCAGCAATGGAGAAGGGTACCCCTTTCTCTACATTCTCTCCAGCATGTGTTGTCGCTTGAGGTTTTGATCTTAGCCATTCTGATGGGTGTAAGGTGAAGAAATCTCAGGGTCCTTTTAATTTGCATCTCCCTGATGACTAAGGATGTTGAGCATTTCTTTAAGTGTTTCTCTGCCATTCGATATTCCTCTATTGAGAATTCTCTGTTTAGCTCAGTTCCCCATTTTTAATTGGATTACTTGATTTGTTGCTGTTTAACTTCTTGAGTTCTTTTTATATACTATATATTAGCTGTCTGTCAGATACAGGTTTGGGGAAGATCCTTGTCCCAACCTGTAGGCAGTCGTTTTCTTTTGACTACAGTCTCCTTTGCTTTACAGAAGACTTTCAATTTCAAGAGGTCCCATTTATTGATTGTTGTTATTAGAGCCTTTGCTGTTGGTGTTCTGTTCAGGAAGTTGTCTCCTGTGCCAATGAGTTCAAGGTTCTTCTCCACTTTTTTTTTTTCTAACGGGTTTAGTGTGTCTGGTTTTATATTGAGGCAATATACAGCAAGCCTATAGGCAACATCAAACTCAGTGGAGAGAAACTTAAAACAATCTCACTGAAATCAGGGACATGGCAAGGCTGCCCACTCTCTCCATATCTCTTCAGCATAGTACTTGAAATCCTTGCTAGATCTATAATACAATTAAAGGAGATGAAGGGAAAACAAATTGGAAAAGAAGAAGTCAAAGTATCACTATTTGCAGATGATATGATAGTATATCTGAGTGACCCCACAAATTCTACCAGGGAACTCTTACAGCTTATAAACACCTTCAGCAAAGTGGCTGGATACAAAAATAACTCAAAAACATCACGAGCCCTCTTTCATACAAAAGACAAAAGGGTTGAGAAAAAAATTAGGGAAACAATACCCTTCATAATAGCCACAAAGTTCATAATGTACCTTGATGTGATCCTAACAAAGCAAGTCAAAGACTTATATGAAAAAAATTTCAAGTTTCTGAAGAAAGAATTAGAAGAAGATATCAAAAGATGGAAAGATCTTCTATGCTCATGGCTTGGCAGGATTAAAATAGTAAAAATAGCCATCTTACCAAAAGTGTGTACAGATTCAATGCAATTCTCATCAAATTACCAACACAATTCTTTACAGAACTTGAAAGAAAAATTCTCAACTTCCTATGGAATAATAAGAAACCCAGAACTGCTAAAACAATCCTCTACAATAAAAGATCTTTTAGAGGTATCTCTATCCCTGATCTCAAGCTGTACTATAGAGCAACAGTAATAAAAATTGCATGGTACTGGCATAGAAACAGACTGGTGGATCAATGGAATTGGATAGAAGACATAGAAATAAATCCACACCTAATTTAACTTTGGTAAGTTTTACATGTCAAGAAATGTATCCCCTTTTTAAGATTTTTCAGTTTGGAGAACAATGATTTTTGAGAAAGATGCCAAGAACACACAATGGAAAAAAAATAGCATCTTGAACAAATCCTGCTGGTCTAAGGATGTCTACATACAGAAAAATGCAAACAGATCCATACTCATCACCCTGTACAAAACTAAAGTACGGGGGAAACGCATTCTTGAAAAAATCCACCAAGATGATATATAAATTCTTTATTTTATTTTATTAGTTAGACTTTATTCACTTTGTATCCCCCCGTAAGCCCCACCCTCCTCCCCTCCCAGTCCCACCCTCCCTCTCCCGTTTTCATGTATGCCCCTCCCCAAGTCCACTGACAGGGGAGGTCCTCCCCTCCTTCCGTCTGATCTTAGTCTATCAGATCACATCAGGAATGCCTGCATTGTCATCCTCTGTGGCCTGGTAAGGCAGTTCTCCCCTCAGGGGAAGGTGATCAAAAAGCAGGCCAATCAGTTTATGTCAGAGGCATTCCCTCTTCCCATTACTATGGAACCCACTTGGACACTACACTGCGATGGACTTCATCTGTGCAGGGGTTATAGGTTATCTCCATGCATGGTACTTGGTTGAAGTATGAGTCTCTGGGAAGACCCATGTGTTCAAATTTTCTGGTTCTGTTGCTCTCCTTGTGGGGTTCCTGTCCTCTCCAGATCTTACTATTTCCCACTTCTTACATAAGATTTCATGCACTCTGTCCAACAGTTGGCCATAAGTCTCAGCGTCTGCTTTGATAGTCTGCAGGGCAGAGGCTTTCAGAGGCCCTCTGTGGCAGGTTCCTAGGTTGTTTCCTGTTTTCTTCTTCTTCTGATGTCCATCCTCTTTGCCTTTCAGGATGGGGATTGAGCGTTTTAGTCAGGGTCCTCTCTCTTAATTAGTTTCTTTAGATGTACAGATTTTAGTAGGTTTATCTTATGTTATATGTCTATATGAGTGAGTATATACCATGTTTGTCTTTGTGCTTCTGGGACAGTTCACTCAGGATGATCCTTTCCAGGTCCCACCATTTACCAGCAAATTTCATGATTTCCTTATTTTCCATTCAGAGTAATACTCCATTGTGGAGATGTAGCACAATTTCTGCATCCATTCTTCAGTTGAGGGGCATGTGGGCTGTTTCCAGCTTCCTGACTGTTACAAACAAAGCTGCTACAAACATGGTATTAAATGGTAGAGAAACACTTAAGAAAATGCTCAATATCATTAGCCATTAGGGAAATGCAAATCAACCCTGAGATTTCATCTTACACCCATCAGAATGGCCAAGAAGAAAAACTCAAGTGACAACACATGGTGGAGAGGTTTTGGAGAGAGGGGAACCCTCCTCCACTGCTGGTGGGAATGTAAACTTGTACAACCACTCTGGAAATCAGTCTTTTGCTTTCTCAGACAACTAGGAATAGCACTTCCTCAAGATCCAGCCATACAACTCCTAGGCATATATTCAAAAGAGGCTCAAGTACAGAATAAGGACATTTGATACTTAAATTCTTAACATCTAAGCACCATATATATTTAGATCCATGTTTGTAATAGAAACACTACAAAAGCTCAAATCACAGATAGACCCACACACACTGATAGTGGATGGCTTCAATACATGACTCTCAACAATAGACAGGTTATTCAGATAAAAACGAAATAGAGAAATACTAGAGCTAGCAGACTTTTTAAACTGTAAGAACATAACATAAAATTACAACACATTTAACCCAATCAAAAAATAATATACCTTCATCTCTGCACTTCACTGATCTTTCTCTAAAACTAATCATAAAGCAAAGCAAGTCTCAAAGTAAGTCTTAGTAGATACAAGAATATTGAAGTAACTGTAAGCACCCTATTAAAAGAACAGTGAATAATGTTCTTGATGTGTTTCTGGAGTCTGTTTGTAAATATTTTACTGAGTATTTTTCCATTTTGTTCATAAAGAAAATTGACCTGTAATTTTTTCTTTGTTTGATCATTGTGTGGTATGTATATCAGGGTAACTATGGTCTCACGAAATGAAATTAATAGTATATCTTCTGTTTCTCTTTTGTAATAATTTAAGGAGAACTAATTCTTCTTTAAAAACCTGGTAGAGTTATTCACTAAAAAATCTGACCCTGGACTTGTTTTGGTTGGCAGACTTTTAGTGATTACTTCTATTCTGTTAGGAGATATAGATATGTTTATATGGCCTATATTATCTTGATTTTGTTTTATTCACTGTTGATGTAATGTTTTTTTGAAATGTATACACCTTATTCTTGTTCATTCAAATGCTGATTTCTCTCCCCCACTCTCTGGTTTCAATCTGGCCATTGCATTGTGATACTTATTCTAAGCATCATCA
>REGO01000681.1:723810-809203 GCA_010120015.1 Rhombomys opimus | reverse complement strand
ATGGAGAGGAAGGAGTAGGCGGGAGAGGGTAGGAGCCATAGGACAGGAAGGAGTAGGAGGAGAGAGGAGAAAACTGGGAGAGAGAGCTAGAGGAGGAAGCTGCTCCTCATCCACCTAGGACACAGACAGTATACCCAGAAGAGGGACCACTAGGCCAGCTAACACCAGAATCAACAGATGGCTAGAGGCCAGCATGAGAACACAAGAAAGAAAACTCGGAGCCCTATGGCACCACCGAAAAACAGCAGTCCTACCACAGCAAGCCCTGGAGATACCATCATACCCAAAGCTCAAGAAAAAAACTTTAAAGATGAGGTTATGAAAATAATAGAGGCCTTAAAGGAGGAAAATAAAGTGCTCAAAGTATCACAAGAAAAAATAAAACAGGTGAAAGGAATGAAAAAAAACCCTTAAAAATTAAAGAAATACAGGAAAATACAACCAAATAAGAGAAGAAAATGAATAAAACTGTTCAAAACCTAAGCATGGAACTAGACACAATGAAGAAAACACCTTCTGTGGCAGTCCTGGAGATGAAAAACCCAGAGAAGAAGTCAGGAACTAGACACAAGCATCAGCAACAGAATACAAGATATGGGACCCCAAGACCAGCAGGGATCAGGGAACAGCAGGTAAGAGCCTACCAGCAACAATGGCATGTATGCTCAGGGCCCTCTGTGCTCCACTTTCACTATGCACCACAAACCCCAGTTGCATGGCTATGCCATTTCCTAAGACCCATTGCAATCTGCAGTCCTCAAGACCAACACAGATCATGAAGCAGCAGTTCCCCGGCCTGTGCTATTTTCTGGGTCCCTCCCTGATCTTAGGCTACAAAGACCAACACTTATCAGGGAGCAGCAAGAAAGCCAGAGAACTGAGGACATCTGGGATCATGAGCTATACTTACAATCCCAGAGATCTATTACCATCAGAGACCACCAGGACTGCATATAACAGAGACAATCAAATGACAAGATGTCAGCACAAGAACACTAGCAGCAAAACCCAGGGCAATATGAAACCACCAAAACCCACTGTCCTACCACAGCAAGTCCTGAGCCTACTATCACCCTGAAAACGCAAGAAGAGAAGCTTAAATTTGAAATTATGTAAATGATAGAGACTTTAAAAGAAGATAATAAATCTCTTAAAGAACTGCAGGTAAAGACAACCAAACAGGTGAAAGAATTGACTAAATCCCTTAAAGAGTCACAAGAAAATGATATCAAACAGGTGAAGGAGCTGAGTAAATACCTTAAAAAACATGAGAAAATACAACCAAACAGGATAAGGAAATGAATAAAACATTCCAGGACCTAAAAATGGAAATATAAGCAATAAAAAACAAAAAAGAGGCAATCCTGGAGATGGAAAACATAGGAAAAAGAAGAGGAGCTACAGACACAAACATCAGGAATAGAAAACAAAAACATCAATAACAGAATACAAGAGATGGAAGGGAGAATCTCAGGTGTAGAAGATATGATTTAAAAATGGATACAGCAGCCAAAGAAAATGATAAATCTAAAAATTTCCTGACACAAAACATTTGAGAAATCTGGGACAATATAAGAAAACCAAACCTAAGAATAAAAGAAATGGAGGAAGAAGAAAGAGGAGGAGAAGGAGGAGGAGGAGGCTCCAAATCCCAAGGCTCGGAAAATATTTTCAACAAAATCAAAGGACCTAAAAAAGAAATACATATAAACACGGAGGAAGCCTATGCAACACAAAATTAATTTGAACCAGAAAGGAAAATTCTCCTGCCATATGATAATCAAACCACTAAATGTACAAAACAAAGAAAGAACATTAAAAAGTGCACAGGGAAAAGCCCAAATAAGCAAATTTAGAGGCATGCCTATCAGAATTACACCTGATATCTCAACAGAGACTATGAAAGCCAGAAGGGTCTGGTCAGATGTCATGCAGACCTAAGAGAGCACATATGTCTACAGAGACGACTATACCCAGTAAAATTTTAATCAACATTAAAATTGGAGAAAACAAGATGTTCCATGACAAAACCAAGTCTATACAGTATCTAGCTACCAACTCAACCCTACAGAACATACCAGAAAGAAAATTCCAATCCAAAGAGGCCAACTACAACAAGAAAATCACAAGGAACAATTCCACAGCCACAAAACCAAAGAAAGGGATTGGCACACACACCCTAATACCACCAACATAAAAAATAACAATAATTAACAATAATGAGTTATTGTTAATTACAATGGAAAAAGATAGCATATTCAGCAAATGGTGCTGGTCTAACTGGATGTGTACATGTAGAAGATGCAAATAGATCCATATTTATTACCCCGCACAAAACTAAAGTCCAAGTGGATCAAAGCCCTCAATACAAAACCAGACACGCTAAACCCGTTAGAAAAAAAAGTGGGGAAGAACATTGAACTCATTGGCACAGGAGACAACTTCCTGAACAGAACACCAGCAGCACAGGCTCTAATAACAACAATCAATAAATGGGACCTCATAAAACTGAAAAACTTCTGTAAAGCAAAGGAGACTGTCGTCAAAAGAAAACAACTGCCTACAGGTTGGGACAAGGATCTTCCCCCAACCTGTACCTGACAGAGGGCTAATATCCAGTATATATAAAGAACTCAAGAAGTTGAACAGCAACAAATCAAGGAATCCAATAAAAATGTGGTAGAGAGCTAAACAGAGAATTTTCAATAGAGGAACATCAAATGGCAGAGAAACATGTAAAGAAATGTTCGACATCCACAGTCATCAAGAAAATGACCATGAGATTTCACCTTATATACACCAGAATGGCTATGTTAAAAACTGAAGTGACAATACATGCTGGAGAGGATGTGGAGAAAGGAAAACCCTCTTCTATTGCTGGTGGAAATGTAAACTTGTACAACCGCTTTGGAAAACAATATGGCATTTTCTCAAAAATTACGAATAGTGCTACCTCAAGATCCAGCTATACCATTCCTAGGCATATATTCAAAATATGTTCAAGTTTACAAGGATATTTGCTCAACCATATTTGTAGTAGCTTTATTCACAATAGCCAGAATCTAGAAACACCCAGATGTCCCTCCACTGGGGAAATTGTGATTCATTTACACAATGGGACACTACTCAGCTATTAAAAACAAAGAAATCATGAAATTTGCAGGCAAATGGTGGAATCTAGAAAAGATCATCCTGAGTAAGATATCCCAGAAGCAAAAAGACACACATGGTATTTGTTCACTTATAAGTGGATATTAGACATATAATATAGGATAATCATCTATACAGTAGACCTAATGAAGCTAATCAGGAAGGAGGACACCTGGGTAAAGTGCTCAATCTTCATTCAGAAAGGCTAACAGGACAGACATTGGAAGAGGGAGAAAACAGGGAACAGTACAGAAGCCTATCACACAGGGCCTCTGAAAGACTACACAGTGGGGTACCAAAAACATATGCTGAGACTCATAACCAAATTTTGGGCATAGTGCAAGGTATCTTATGAAAGAAGGGGAGATAGAAAGACATGGAGGGGACAGAAGCTCCACAAGGAGAGCAATAGAACCAAAAAATCTGGGCACAAGGGTCTTTTGAGACTGATACTCCAACCAAGGATCTCCATGGAGATAACCTAGAAACCCTGCACAAATGTCCATGGTAGTTCAGTGTCCAAGAGAGACCCCAGTACTAAGAACAGGGACCATCTCTGACATGAACTCATGGGCTGTGTCTTTGATCAGCACCACCTGAGGGAGCAGTAAACTTACCAGTCCACAGAGGAAGACAATACAGCCAGTCCTGATGAGACTTGATAGACTAGGGTCAGATGGAAGGGGAGGAGGTCATCTCCTAACATTCAACTTGGGGAGGGGTATAGAAGAAGAGGGGGGATTGAGGGTGGGTTTAAGAAGGGGTGGGGTGGGGCTACAGCTGGGATACAAAGTGAATAAACTGTAATTAATAAAAATAAAATAAAATAAATTTATTTTTTTTTTATTTTTATCAGTTACATTTTATTAATTCTGTATCCCAGCCGTGCCCCGAACCCTCATTCCCTCCCAGTCCCTCCCTCTCTCCCTCATCACCACTGTGCCCCTTTCCAAGTCCACTGATGGGGGGGGACCTCCCCCCATTCATCTGATCCTGTTTTATCAGGTATCTTCATTGAGTTCCTGTTAGAAATAAAGAAACTCACAAAATACAAAAATAAAAGGAAGAGAAAAAATTAAGGAAATTATGAAATCTGTAGGCAAATGGTGGGAACTAGAAAAGATCATCCTGAGTGAGGTATCACAGAAGCAGAAATTCTCACATAGTATAGACTTACTTATAAGTGGATATTAGACATATAATATAGGATAATCATACTTAAATCTGTACACATAAAGAAGCTAAGCAAGAAGGAGGACCCTGGGTAAGATGATCAATCCTCATTCATAAATGCAAATGAAAGGGATAGACATCAGAAGAAGAGAAAACAGGGAACAGGACAAGAGCCTACTACAGAGGGCCTCTGAAAATACTCTACCCACCAGGGTACCAAAGCAGATGCTAAGATTCATAGCCAAACTTTAGGCAGAGTGCAATGAATCTTATGAAAGAAGGAGGACATGTAAGACCTGGAAGGGTCTGGAGCTCCACAAGGAGAGCAACAGATCCAAAAAATCTGAAACTAGGGTCTTTTCTGAGATTGATACTCCAACAAAGGACTATTCATGGAGATAACCTAGCACCCCTGCTCTGTGGCAGCTCAGTCTCCAAATGAACTCAATGGCTGGCTCTTGTTCAACTCCCTCCCGGGGGGGGGGCAGTCTTACCAGGCCACAGAAGAAGACTATGAAAGACAGTGCTGATGAGACTTCATAGGCTAGGGTCAGAGGGAAGGGGAGAAGGTCCTACCATATCTGTGGACTGGGGAAGGGTCATGGAAAGAGATGAGGGAGAAAAGGAGGACAGGTTTGGGAGGGGATAAGGATGAGGCTACAGCTGGGATACAAAGTGAATAAATTGTAATAAAAATATATTAAAAAATTACCCTGCCCACAAAAGTGTAGGGGTAAAGAGGAAATAAAAATCGAGGGATTATCCAACCAATTGGCCCAACCTGAGACCCACCCATATTAGGGAGCCACGGACACTATTAATGATACTCTACTATGCTTGCAGGCTGGAGCTTAACTTGACTGTTTTCTGGAAGGCTCCAACTAGCAGCAGATTGAGCCAGATGCTGGGACTTGTAGCTAATCATGGGGCAGAGCTCCAGGGGTTCTGTGGAAGTGTTGGGCAAAAGATGGAAAAACCTTGAAGGGACAGGAACCACAAAATAAGACCAACAGAGACAACTAATCCATACCCACAGGAGCTTATAGAGACTGAGACATCAACTAAGGAGTACCCATGGTCTGTACATAGGCCCTCTGCATATGTGTGGCTAATAGGCAAGTTGGTCTTCATACAGGACACTTGGCAATTGGAGGGTGGGGTGGCTGCTTCTATCATGGACTTTATTACCTGATTTTGGATCACTTCTCCCTGGCAGTTCTGCCTTGCTTGGCCTCAGGAGATAACTATATGCTTAGTCCTGATGTGACTTGATGTACTGGAGAGGGTTGATACCAGGGAAGGGGAAGCGCCTCCTTTATGGAGTGAAAGGAACAGGTGAAGGGGAAGGAGCAGAAGGGAAAGGGCAGGGAGGAAAGAAGAAAGGGAGTACCTTTGGGGTGTAAAGTCAATAAACTGAAAAACAAAAATACAAGAGGTGTAAGCGAGACTCTCACAGGTAGAAGACATGATTGAACAAAACAATAAAGCAGTCAAATAAAACATTAAATCTAAAAAGCTTCTGACACAAAACATCTGAGAAACCCGGGATACTGTGCACACATAAAAACTGAGAAAAATAGCGATAGAAGAAAGAGAAGACTCCCAGCTCCATGGCCCAGAAAAAATGTTTTCAACAAAATCTTAGAAGAAACCTTCCCCAAACCAAAGAAAGAAAGGCCTATAAGAACAGAAGAAGTCTTTTGTATACAGGAGGGCTACTGATTTTTTTTTTTGAGTTAATTTTGTATCCGGCCACTTTGCTGAAGGTGGTATGAGCTGTAGGAGTTCCTTGGTGGAGATTTTGGGGTCACTCACGTATACTATCGTATCATCTGCAAATAGTGATAATTTAACATCTTCCTTTCCAATTTGTATCCCCTTGATCTCCCTCAACTGCCTTATTGCTCTAGCAAGGACTTCCAGAACTATGCTGAAGAGATATGGAGAGAATGGGCAGCCTTGTCTTGTACCTGATTTCAGTGAGATTGCTTTAAGTTTCTCTCAGTTCAGTTTGATGTTGGCTATAGGTTTGCTATATATCGCCTTTACTATGTTTAGATATGTGCATTGTATCCATGATCTCTCCAATATTTTAAACATGAATGGATGTTGGATTTTGTCAAATGTTTTTTCAACATCTAGAGAGATTATCATGTGGTTTTTCTCTTTCAGTTTGTTAATATGGTGGATCACATTGATGGATTTCCAAATATTGAACCACCGCTACATGCCTGGGATGAAGCCTCCTTGGTCATAGTGGATGATATATTTGATGTGTTCTTGTACTCGGTTTGCAAGTATTTTGTTGAGTATTTTTGCATCAATGTTCATAAGGGAGATTGGCCTAAAATTCTTTTCCTTTGTTGGGTATTTGTGAGGTTAAGGTACCAAAGTGACTGTGGCTTCATAGAATGAGTTTGGTAGTGTTCCTTCTGTTTCTATTTTGTGGAATGGTTTGAAGAGAACTGAAGTTAGCTCTTCTCTGAAGGTCTGGTAGAATTCTGCCCTGAAACCATCTGGTCCTGGGCTTTTTTTGGATGGGAGACTTTCGATGACCACCTCTATTTCCTTGGGTGATATAGGGCTATTTAATTGATTTACCTGGTCCTGATCCAGCTTTGGTAAATCAAATCGATCAAGAAAATTTTCCATTTCATTTAGATTTTCAAATTTTGGGGCTACAAAAGACAAAAGGGCTGAGAAGGAAATTAGGGAAACAACACCCTTCACAATAGCCACAAATGGACATAAGGTATCTTGGATTAACCCTAACCAAGCAAGTCAGATACTTGTATGAAAAAAATTTCCAGTTTCTGAAGAAAGCAATAAAAGAAAATATCAAAAGAAGGAAAGATCCCCCATGCTCATGGCTTGGCAGGATTAACATAGTAAAAATGGCCATCTTACCAAAAGCAATCTACAGATTCAATGCAATTCCCATCAAATTGCCAACAAAATTCTTTACAGACTTGGAAAGAAAAATTCTCAACTTCATATGGAATAGGAAGACACCCAGAATTGCTAAAACAATCCTCTACAATAAAAGATCTTCTGGAGGTATCGCCATCCCTGATCTTAAGCTGTACTATAGAGCAACAGTTATAAAAACTGCATAGTACTGGCATAGAAACAGAATGGTGGATCAATGGAACCGAACAGAGGACCCAGAAATAAACCCACACATTTATGGACACCTGATCTTTGACAAAGATGCCAAAACCATACAATGGAAAAAAAAGATAGCATCTTAAACAAATGGTGCTAGTCTAACTGGATGGCTACATGTAAAAAAATGAAAATAGGTCCATACTTATCACCTTGCACAAAACTGAAGTCCAAGTGAATCAAAGACCTCAACATAAAACCAGACACATTAAATCGGTTAGAAAAAAAGTGGGGAATACCCTTGAACTCATTGGCACAGGAGACAACTTCCTGAACAGAACAACAAAAGCACAGGCTCTAAGAGCAACAATCAATAAATGGGACCTCATGAAACTGAAAAGCTTCTGTAAAGCAAAGGATACTGTCATCAAAACAAAATGACTGCCTACAGATTGGGAAAGAATCTTCACCAACCCTTTATCTGACAGAGAGCTAATATCCAGTGTATATAAAGAACTAAAGAAGCTGAAAAACAGCAAACCAAGTAATCCAATTAAAAAATGGGGAACATTCAACCAAGGACCATGTATGGATATAACCTAGAACCTCCGCTCAGATGTAGCCTGTGGTAGCTCAGTAACCAATTGGTTTCCCAAAGTGAGGGGAACAAGGACTATTTCTAACAGGAACTCAATGAAGATACCTGATAAAACAGGATCAGATGAATGGGGGGAGGTCCCCCCCTATCAGTGGACTTGGAAAGGGGCACAGTAGTGATGAGGAAGGGAGGGAGGGACTGGGAGGGAACGAGGGTTCGGGGCACAGCTGGGATACAGAATTAATAAAATGTAACTGATAAAAATAAAAATTAAAAAAAAAATAAAAAAAAATGGGGAACAGAGCTAAACAGAGAACTCTCTGTAGAGGAATATCAAATGGCAGAGAAACACTTAAAGAAATGCTCAACGTCAGTAGCCCTTAGGGAAATGCAAATCGAAACGAACCTGGGATTTCACCTTACACCCATCAGAATGGCCAAGATCAAAAACTCAAGTGACAACACATGGTGGAGAGGTTGTGGAGAAAGGGGAACCCTCCTCCACTGTTGATGGGAATGTAACTATACCACCACTGTGAAAATTATTCTGGCGCTTTCTCAGACAACTAGGAATAGCGCTTCCTCAAGATCCAGCCATACCACCTCTAGGCATATATCCAAAAGGGGCTCAAGTACAAAATAAAGATATTTGCTCAACCATGTTTGTAGCAGCTTTATTTATAATAGCCAGAAGCTGGAAACAGCCTAGATGCCACTCAAATGAAGAATGGATGCAGAAATTGTGGTATATATACACAATGGAGTACTACTCTGCAATGAAAAATAAGGAAATCATGAAATTTCCAGGTTATGGTGGGACCTGGAAGGGATCATCCTGAGTGAGCTGTCCCAGAAGCAGAAAGACACACAAGGTATATACTCACTCATATAGACATATAACATAGGATAAATCTACTAAAACCTGTACATCTAAAGAAACTAATTAAGAGAGAGGACCCTGACTAAAACGCTCAATCCCCATCCTGAAAGGCAAAGAGGATGGACATCAGAAGAAGAAGAAAACAAAGAGAATGGACATCAGAAGAAGAAGAAAACAGGAAACAACCAAGGAACCTGCCACAGAGCGCCTCTGAAGGCTCTGCCCTGCAGACTATTAAAGCAAACACTGAGACTTATGGCCAACTGTTGGGCAAAGTGCAGGGAATCTTATGTAAGAAGTGGAAAATAGTAAGGTCTGGAGAGGACAGGAACTCCACAAGGAGAGCAACAGAACCAGAAAATTTGAACACAGGGGTCTCTCCAGAGACTCATACTCCAACCAAGTAGCATGCATAGAGATAACCTAGAACCCCTGCACAGATGTAGTCCATGGCAGTGTAGTGTCCAAGTGGGTTCCATAGTAATGGGAAGAGGGACTTTCTCTGATATAAACTGATTGGCCTGCTCTTTGATCACCTTCCCCTGAAGGGGGAGCTGCCTTACCAGGCCACAGAGGATGACAATGCAGCTATTCCTGATGTGATCTGATAGACTAAGATCAGAAGGAAGGAGAGAAGGACCTCCCCTATCAGTGGACTTGGGGAAGGGCATGCATGAAGAAGGGGAAGGTAGGGTGGGACCAGGAGGGGAGGAGGGTGGGGCTTATGGGGGGATACAAAGTGAATAAACTATAATTAATAATAAAAAAGAATAGAAATCTGCTACACAAAAGAGATAGTGCCAGAAAAAAAATTACCCTGCCACATAATATATAAAACACTAAATATACAGAACATAGATAGCATATTAAAACTGCAAGGGAAAATGGCCAAGTCCCATATAAAGGCAAACCTATCAGAATTATACCTAATGTCCCATAAGAAATCTAGCACTCAGAATGCCCTGGAGATCTTACAGACACTTGGAGACCACAGATGTTAGCCTTGACCACTATACCAAGCAAAACTTTTAATCACCATAGAGGGGAAAACAAGTATTCCATGGCAAAAACAAGTTTAAATAGTACCTCGCCATATTTCCAGCCTTACTGAATATACTAGAAGAAAAACTCCAACCCAAAGAGGCCAACTACACCCAGAAAAACACATGTAATAAATAAATCCACATCAGCAAAACCAAAAGAAGTGAATCACAGAAAAGCACTCTAACAACACTAACATCAAAATAACAGGACTTAACAATAACTAGGTATCTGATATTTTGCAAGGTCTGTACCATGATGCACCCCAGAATTTCTTCCAGTCTCTGACATTCATTCTTTGTGAAGTGCTGCATTTATGCCTACTTTGGTATGATGTGAATTGTCACTTTCTGGGTGCTTACACTCTGTGATTGAACAAACTTCTTGTGTTAACTTAATGAAGATGTACTGCTGTTCAAATGAATTAATTCCTGATTAGGAGATTCCTGGTTTGATTCAAATAATCTTGAAGTGAAATTGTCTAGAATATCTAAAACAACTTTAGAAAATTTATGGCTCCAATAAATACATTTGTAGACCTCTAAGGGCCTCATTAGGAGACAGGTGTGAGACAGACTTGGGACTTCAAGTTAAGCCTTCATTAGGAATCCTGATAAACACCACAAATACAGGCAAGTTGGTTTAAACATCCCGTGAGCCCAAATTACAATGGGACTACTAAGCAATTCTAATTAAAGGCAAACATTCATGTCATTATATGCAAACTGTTCTGTTGTAATTCCTTATACCTTGTCACCTTATGGCATTATAAACTGTCGTTTTTAATTTACTTTGCTTCTTAGAATGATAAAATTATTGTCCTGAAATCACTATCAACTTAGAGATAGCTGAAAAAATGTGTAGCCAGGTCAGTGGTCAGTCTTAATTGAAAAGACATATATTCCTGTAACATTTAGACCCTGTTAAATTTTAGTCCTTGTCAAACTTTGTTACTCTGAAATCACTATAAACTTATATAATGGATACTTAGATAAGAAAAGTCCATTTTATCACCCTGCACAAAACTAAAGTCCAAGAGGATCAAAGCCCTCAACATAAAACCAGACATAACTAAATTTGTTACAAGAAAAGGTGGGGAAGAGCCTTGACCTCATTGGCACAGGAGACAACTTCCTGAACAGAACACCAATAGCACAGGCTCTAAGAACAACGATCAATAAATGGGACCTCATAAACCTGAAAAGCTTCTGTAACACAAAGGACACTGTATCAGAACAAAACAACAGCCTACAGACTGAGAAAAGTTCTTCACCAACCCTATATATGACAGAAGGCTAATATCCATAATATATAAAGAACCCCAAAACTTAACCACCAACAAAACAAGTACTCCAATTAAAAAATTGAGTACAGAGCTAAACAGAGAATTATCATTAGAGGAATACTGAATAGCTAAGAAACACTTAAAGAAATGCTCAACATCCTTAGTCATCAGGGAAATGCAAATCAAAATGACTCTGAGATTTCACCTTTTACCCATCAGAATAGCTAAGATGAAAAACTTACGACACCACATGCTGGAGAGGATGGAGAGAAAGGGGAACCCTCCTCCATTGCTGGTGAGAATGTAAACTTGTACACTCTGGAAAACAATATAGAACTTTCTCAGAAAATTTGGAATAGTGCTACCACAAGATACAGCTGTACCACTCCTAAGCATACATCCAAAATATGCTCAAGTATACAACAAGAACATTTCCTCAACCATGTTCTTAGCAGCTTTATTTGTAATAGTAAGAATCTGGAAACAACCCAGATGTCCCTCAACTAAGGAATGGATACAGAAATTGTGGTACATTTACACAATGGAATACTACTCAGCAATTAAAAACAAGGAAATCATGAAATTTGAAGGCAAATGGTGGGAACTAGAAAAGATCATCCTGAGTGAGGTAACCAAGAAGCAGAAAGACACACCTGATATATACTCACTTATTAGTGGATATTAGATATATAATGTAGGATAAACCTACTAAAATCTGTAAACCCAAAGAAGCTAAGCAAGAAGGAGGACCCTGGATAAGATGATCAATCCATTTCAAAAAGGCAACTGACACAGACATTGGAAGAGGGAAAAAACAGGAATAGAATAGGAGACTACTACAGAGGGACTCTGAAAGACTCTACCCAGCAGGGTATCGAAGCAGATGCTGAGACACATAGCTAAACTTTGGGCAGAGTTCAGGGAATCTTATGAAAGAAGAGAAGAAAGAAAAACCTAGAAGGGACAGGACCACCACAAGTAGAGCAACAGAACCAAAAACTTTGGACACAGGGGTCTTTTCTGAGACTGATAAACCAACCAAGGACCATGCATGGAGATAACTTTCACTCCTTCCTCAGATTTAGCCCAGGGCAGATCAGTGTCCAAATAGGTACCCTAGTAAGGAGAACAGTGGCTGTCTTGATATGAGCTCAGTGGCTGACTTTTTGATCACCTTCCCCAAGAGGAGTGCAGTTGTACCAGTTCAAAGAGGAAGACAATGCAGCCAGTCAACATGAGACCTGACAGGCTATAGTCAGATGGAAATGGAGGAGGTTCTCCCTTATCAGTGGACTGTTGGAGGAGCATGGGAGGAGAAGATGGAAGGAGGGTGGGATTGAGATTGGATGAGGGAGGGGGGCTATAGCTGGGATACAAAGTAAATAAATTTTAATAGTCAAAATTAAAAAATAAAATCATAATAAAATTATTTTAATGATTTAAAATTAAAAAAAAAAATAGGAATAGTGCTAACTCAAGATCCTGCTATACCATTTTTAGACAAATATCCAATATATGCTCAAGTGTACAAGGTCATTTGCTCAAACATGCTTGTAGCAGTTTTATTCATAATAGCCAGAATCTAGAAACAACCCAAGTGTCTCTCAACTGAGGAATGGGTACAGAAATTTTGTACATTTACACAATGGAATATTGCTCTGCTTTTAAAAACAAGTAAATAATGAAATTTCCAGGTAAATGAGAGAAAAAATCCTCCTGAGTGAGGTGTCCCAGAAACAGAAAGACAAACATGGCATACACTCATAAATGGTTATTAGACATATAATATTGAACAAGCATACTAAAGTCTATACTCCTAAAGAAGCTAAACAACAAGGAACATCCTAGGGAAGATGCTCAATCCTCATTCATAAGGGCAAACGTGATAGCCATTGGAAGCAGGAGAAGACATGGAACAGGACAAGAGCCTACCGCAGAGGGCCTCTGGAAAACTCTACTGATCGAGGTATTGAAACAGATGCTGAGACTTACAGCCAAACTTTGGGCAGAATACGTGGAATTTTATGAAAGAAGGGGGAGATAGAAAGACCTGAAAGGGAGAGGAGCTCCAAAAGGAGACCAACTCAGCCAAAAAATACTAGGCCCTTGGTTCCCTGATGAGAATGATATCCCAACCAAGGACCATGCTTGGAGAGGACCTAAAACCCCTTATCAGATATAGCCCATAGACTCAGTCTCCAATTGGGTTACCTAGTAAGGGGAGCAGGGGCTGTCTCTGGTATGAACTCACTGGCAGGCTCTCTGATCAACTCCCCCTGGGGATTCAGCCTTGCCAGGCCACAGAGGAAGACAATGCGAACAGTCCTGATGAGACCTGATAGGCTAGGGTCAGATAGAAAAGGAGGAGGCCCTCCCCTCTCAGTGGAGTATGGGCAGGGCACTGGAAATAAGAGGAAGGGAAGGTGTGTTTGGGGGTAAAAGAAGGAGGGGGCCACAGCTAGGATACAAATTGAGTAAATTTTAATAAATGATAATAATAATAATAATAATAATAATAAGTAAGATATAAATGAACACTCTCATTTGTACAAAGTAGCAGTCTACAGAAGGGGAAATGATTTTTACCAACTCCATATCCAATGCAAGACTAATATCCAAAATATATGAAGAACTCAAGAGTCTGGATATCAAAAATAAAGAAATAAATAATTCTATTAAAATGTGGTACATATCTAAACAGAATTCTCAATAGAAAAAGCTCAACTGGCTGAAAAACATTGGAAGAAATGTTCAACATCCTTAGCCATCAAGCTAATGCAAATCATAACTACCTTGTGATTCTATCTTATAGATGTAAAAATAGCTAAGATAGACAACACAAATGACACCTAATGCTGGCAAGGATGTGGAGAAAGGGGAACACTCCTCCATAGCTGGTGTGTGTGCAAACTTGTTTAGCCACTGTGGAAAACAATATGGTGGAAATCAACCTTCTTCAAGATCCAACTATACCACTCTTGGCCATATATCCAAAGGACACTCTATCCTACCACAAATACAGTTGCTCAACATTGTTTATTGCTGCTTTATTCATAATAGATAGGAATTGGGAACAGCCGAGATGTACCTCAACAGAGGACTGGATAGGAAAAAAAGTTACATTAACACAATGGAGTATTACTCAGCTGTTAAAATAAGTAACATCACTAACTTGCAGGCAAAGATGGATCTAGACACAATCATTCTGAGTGAGATACCACAGAATCAGAAAGGTAGTGTGTGTATTTGCTTATAAGTGAATATTGGCCATTCAGTAAATGATGACCAAGATACAGTCCCTAGACCCACAGAGAAGAGGGATAGGGGACACATTGTTCTCCCTGAAATGGAAAATAAAACAGATTTATGAGAATACTGGGGAGGTGTGGAATCAGGAACAGGAGGATCAAGTAAGTTGAGTGAGATGAGATAGAGAAAGAATCCTGGAGCAATGGCTGGAACTAAGGGATATTTGAGGAATGATATGGTAACCGAGTACAGCTGAAACTTTCTTAAATATATGAAGGTGACGCTAATGAAGCCCCCTAATAATAGGGCATATGAAGTCTCAACTGGCTATCTCTTGTCACTAAACAAAGCTTCTACTTTTGAGCCTAAGTTGAGTTCAACTGAGTTGTTGGCCAAGGTGTTCCCATGGAATTCTCCAAATATCCCAAGCTGTTAATGCAATACAAATGATTTTGCTCTGCAAACTGACTGAACAACCCTATTGGTGAGTACAATACCCACAAAACCCACTAAACATGGAGATGGCAAGCTGGTGTTTACATGGTTTTCATCCATATGTTTTGATTGCTTTCAGGCAAAAAAGCAAGCAAGCAAACAACAACAACAACAAAATATTCTGCAGGCTACCTGAAAAAGAAATGTGAACACAACCTAAACATAAAACATTTTATCTATAATCTCTCCTGCCTGCAAATTATCCTAGGAAAGGGTTGCATAGAGCTTGTGGGAATAGTAAGTAATATTTGATTTGACATAAGACCCACTCTATGGTAACCAAAAAAGGAGAAGAGAAATGGCCCAGGGGCTTAGGATAAAGCCAAACACACTGGTTTGATATAATATATTCAATTAACTGTTTATATGTAAGAATATATATATCAATGAAAGGACCCTTAATAATATAATAATATTCTGCTATACTCATAGATCAGTTCCTTATTCAGTCATCATCAGAGAAACTCATCCTACAGCAGATGAAAACAGATACAGAAAACTAGGGCCAGGCATCATGAAGAAAGTCTAAATGGGAGGTCTTTATCAAATCCCTCCCCTCATATCTCAAGAAATTCTGAAGAAGAGGCAGAAAGAGTGTAACAGAAATAGATGATGGAGGGCACTAAGAGAAGAAGCATTTTTAATATGGAGAGAGGAATAGTAGTAAATTTACTTATGTAACAAAGAGTTTAATGCTGAGCAAAAGCTTATTAGTGTCAATATTGATAACTCCAGAAGTTCTTTTATTACTCAGGAATGTTTTATTGATCCTGTGGGGGATTGTGCTGTTTGTTTGTTTTTGAGTCCATGTTTTGTTTTGTTTTTAGTATTTCCATTTGAATAGAAAGTTATCCTATCGAATAAGAATTGTGTTATTATTTTGATATTAATTGCATTGAATCTATAAATCACTGTTGATAAGATGGGCAATTTCAATATATTGATTCTACTGATCCATGAGAATGGAGAGCTTTCTATCTTCTGATATGTTCTTTTATTCAGTATGTTAAGGATTTTATTATACAAATATTTTAATTGTTTGATTAAAATTAACCCAAGACATCCAGGTAGACCAGCAGCATTTGTTAAAGATGCTGTCTTTTTTCCACTGAATGGTTTTGGCATCTTTGTCAAAGATCAGGTGTCCATAAGAGTGTAGATTTATTTCAGGGTCTTCTATGTGATTCCATTGATCCACCAGTCTGTTTCTATGCCAGTACCATGCAGTTTTTATAACTGTTGCTCTATAGTACAGCTTGAGATTATGAATGGAGATACCTCCAGAAGATCTTTTACTGTAGATTGTTTTAGTGATTCAGGGTTTCTTGTTGTTCCATATGAAGTTGAGAATTTTTCTTTCAAGTTCTAAAAAGAATGGTGTTGGTAATGTGATGGGAATTGCATTGAATCTGTACATTGCTTTTGGTAAGATGGCCATTTTTTACTATATAATCCTGCCAACCCATAAGCATGGGAGATCTTTCCACTGTCTGATATCTTCTTCTAATTCTTTCTTCAGAGACTGGAAATTTTTTTTATACAGGTCTTTGACTTGCTTGGTTAGGTTCACACCAAGGTACTATATGTCCTTTGTGGCTATTGTGAAGGGTGTTCTTTCCCTAATTTCTTTCTCAGCCCTTTTGTCTTGTGTATACAAGAGGGCTCCTGATTTTTTTTTTTGAGTTAATTTTGTATCCAGCACAAAGCTAAAGTCCAAGTGGATCAAAGACCTCAATATAAAACCAGACACACTAAACCACTTAGAAAAAAAAGTGGGGAGGAGCCTTGAACTCATTCGCACAAGAGACAACTTCCTGAACAGAATACCACAGCACAGGCTCTGAGAGCAACAATCAATAAATGGAGCCACATGAAACTGAAAAGCTTTTGTAAAGCAAAGGACACTGTCTTCAGAACAAAACGACAGCCTACAGACTGCGAAAGAATCTTCACCAACCCTATATCTGACAGATGACTAATATCCATTATATATAAAGAACTCAAGAAGTTAAACAGCAACAAATCAAATAATCCAATTAAAAATTGGGTAAAGTGCTCAAAAGAGAATTCTCAATAGAGGAATATCAAATGTCCAAAAAACACTTAAAGAAATTCTTAAAGTCCTTAGTCATCAGGGAAATGCAAATCAAAATGACCCTGAGATTTCACCTTACACCCATCAGAATGGCTAAGATGAAAACCTCAAGTGACAATACGTGCTGGAGAGGTTGTGGAGAAAGGGGAACCGTCCTCCACTGCTGGTGGGAATGTAAACTTGTACAACCACTCTGGTGCTTTCTCAGACAATTAGGAATAGCGCTTCCTCAAGATCCAGCTATACCACTCCTAGGCATACATCCAAAAGACACTCAAGCACACACTATCTACATCTACACTATCTATATCTACATGTTTGTAGCAGCTTTATTTGTATAGCCAGAAGCTGGAAACAACCCAGATGCCCCTCAACTGAAGAATGGATACAGAAATTGTGGTACATCTACACAATGGAATATTACTCAGCAATGAAAAACACAGATATCACGAAATTTGCAGGTAAATGGTTCGAACTGGAAAAGGTCATCCTGAGTGAGCTATCCCAGAAGCAGAAAGACACACACAGTATATACTCACTCATATAGACATGTAATATAAGATAAACCTACTAAAATCTGTACACCTAAAGAAACTAATCAAGAGGGAGGACTCTTGCTAAAATGCTCAATCCCTATCCAGAAAGGCAAAGAGGATGGACATCAGAAGAAGGAGAAAACAGTGAACAAGTCAGGAGCCTGCAGAGGGCCTCTGAAAGGCTCTGCCCTGCAGACTATCAAAGCAGATGCTGAGACTGATGGCCAACTTTTGGGCAGAGTGCAGGGAATCTTATGAAAAAAGTGGAAAATAGTAGGATCTGGACAGGATTGGAACTCCACAAAGAGAGTAACAGAACTAAAAAAATCTGAGGACAGGGGTCTTTCCTGAGACTGATACTTCAACCAAGGGCCATTCATGGATTTAACCTAGGACCCCTGCACAGGTGTAGCCCATGGCAGTGTAGTGTCCAAGTGGGTTCCATAGTAAGGGGAAGAGGGACTGTCTCTGACATGAACTGATTGGCCTGCTCTTTGATCACCTCTCCCTGAGCGGGGAGCAGCCTTACCAGGCCACAGAGGAAGACAATGTAGCCACTCCAGTGGAGTTGGAGAGGGGCATGCATGCAGAAGGGGGAGGAAGAGCAGGATTGGGAGGGGAAGAGGGAAGGAACTACAGGAGGGATACAAAGTGAATAAAGTGTAATTAATAAAGAATTTTTTTAAAAAGAAGAAAAAAATTAACCCAATAATTTTTTGAGGCTATTGTGAAAGGTAATGCTTTCCTGATTTCTTTTTAATCCATTTTTATTAATGTAGAAATGACTAGCTTGACTGTTGATTGTTGCAGGTTAATTTTGCATTCTACTAACCTGCTGAAAGTGTTTATCAGTTGTAGAAATTTCCTGGTTGAGTTTTTAGGGCCATTTATGTATAAAACCATATCTGAAAATGAAGATACTTTGCTTCTTTTCTATCTTTATCCCACTGACCTTTTTAATTTGTCTTATTGCTCTAGCTAACATTTCAAGAAGTATGTTGAATAGATATTGGTAGAATGGATATCCTCATCTAATTCCCCATTTTAGTCAAAATGCAAGTTGCTAGGTAATTTGTATTGTTTAATTATATATGTATTTTAGGTATAAATGCTTGATACTAAAAAACTGCCTGGAAACACAGCTTTTTCTCTCTTGTTAGTCATTAATTTCTTATAGATCTTCATTTAGAGATGAGCCTCCACGAGATTTTTTTTCTGAACCACTTTAATATGTCAATCACTGATTTTATTGTTCAAGTCTTTTTTAAGGAGCCATATTGGTTGAGAGTTCATGGGAGGAGCTTGCATCCCATAGATAGAAGATATAATCTTTTAGCAATTTCCAGGTACTCCAACTCATAATCTTTCCACTTCTTTTCTAGTGATGTTCTCTGATCTGTAAGGGTAGATATGTTGCTGATGTTCCAACTTGGGTTTTTGTAAATATGTAAATTCATACTGCTGCAATTTATGAATACTCTGACTAGCTCCTGATATCACAGACCCTTGAAGAGCTATCAACTATATGTGTATTTAAGATTACTTTCCTATTCTAGATACAAGATTAATGATAAAATTCCTCCCATTAAATGGAAATTTCTAATTTTCTTCATCTCTGTTATTACATTTCAGAAACATATTCGTCCTCTTACCAACCTAAGTAGTCAAAATGAGCTGTAGGAAATGTGCACCCATCAGAAGAATCTGTTTCTCCTGTGTTAGTGATGCATCATAGGAAAGCTTGTCTAACCGAATATGGCAGAATGCACATTCTTATCCTCCTTTGTAAGAACAGCATTTTTAAAATTCACTAATAAGGTATTTTTAATAAAATCCACATAGAACTATAAAGGGCAACAGGAAATGTCTACCTATAAAATAGAGCCATGATAATATGTTCATGGAAAAAAGTAGAAGTAATGGGACTGATGCACGAATGAATTCATGAAATACTGTGGTGGACACATAAAACTTGCACAGGTTCAAATTAAATGAGGTTCCGACATGGAGGGACAGGCAAGTAGATATGGGTTTCCATTTTAAACAAAGAAGGTTTCTATAATTTACATCCACCAGAGATGAAAAATTTGTTTTCTCTAATGGAGTTTCAATGGGTATATCAATGTCCCATGTCAAGGTGTAGTTAGCCAAAAATAAATTAATTTCAGCTTTTTTGTTTATGTTAGGAGGGATTCTGTATTTTGGCATTTTCATATTTTTGTTTAGGTATTCGTGTTGTGCTATTTTTAAAAAAATATAAAGAAAAATACAAGCTGCATGCATCAAGTAGAGGGGAGATATCTGGAATGAATTGGAAAAGTAAAAAGCAGTAGTAGTGGGAGACTTCAATACCAATGAACAGGTCATCAAGACAGAAAACATTAAATTAATAGTTGTTATGAATCAAATTTCTACAGATATCTACAGAACATTTAACGCAAACACAGAATATACCTTCTTCTGAGCACCTAAGAGAGCCTTCTCCAAAATTGACCATGTAATCTATCACAAACCTAGCCTCTACACAAGAAAATTGAAATAACTACTTGTATCTTATCAGACCACCATGGATTAAAGCTGGACTATAAAAAGATGATCAATCCTCGTTTAGAAAGTCAGATGGGATGTGCATTGAACGCATGACAGGAGTCTATTGAGCGCATCTGAAAGACTCTAACTAGCAGTGTTTTCAAAGCAAAGACTCATGACCAAACCTTTGGCAGAGTACAGGGAATCATAAGAAAGAAGGGGAGTTAGTCTGATGAGGAAAGGATAGGAGCTCCACAAAGACCAAATATATCTGGGCACAGGGTCTTTTCTGAAACTGACATTCAACCAAGGACCATGTATGGATATAACCTAGAATCTCCGCTCAGATGTAGCCTGTGGTAGCTCAGTAACCAATTGGCTTCCCAAAGTGAGGGGAACAAGGACTATTTCTAACAGGAACTCAATGAAGATACCTGATAAAACAGGATCAGATGAATGGGGGGAGGTCCCCCCCTATCAGTGGACTTGGAAAGGGGCACAGTGGTGATGAGGGAGGGAGGGAGGGACTGGGAGGGAATGAGGGTTCGGGGCACGGCTGGGATACAGAATTAATAAAATGTAACTGATAAAAAAAACAGAAACAACAAAAAGTCTGCAAATGCATGGAAACATAACAACTCACTACTACAAGACTAATGGGTCAGGAAGAAATAAAAACAGAAAAGTTTTTCTAGAATTCAATGAAAATGAAAGCAAACATACCCGAATTTATGAGACAGAATGAAAGCAGTGCTAAGAGGAATGTTAATAAGACTAAGTGTTTTCATGAAGAAATTGCAGAGGTCTCATACTAGCAATTTAAAGGCACCTGTAAGCTCTAGAACAAAAACAAGAAAACACATATAAGAGGAGTAGAGGGCAGAAAATAATCAAACCCTGGGCTGAAATCAATAGGTTAGAAATGAAAAGAACAATAAAATCAACAAGACCAAGAGCTGGTTCTTTGAGAAAATCAAAAAGATAGACAAACCCTTATCCGAACTAACCAAAAAAGTAGAGACGGTATCCCAATTAACAAAAACAAATGGAAACAGGTATAGAACAACAGTACCAAGGAAATCTAAAGAATCATTAGGTCTTACTTCAAAAGCCTATAGTCCACAATATTGGAAATATAAATGAAATAGATTTTTTTTTCTGTACAGATACCACTGACCAAAGTTAAATTAAGATCAGGTAAACAATTTAAATAGACCTATAACTCCTAAGGAAACAGAAAGAGTTATTACAAGTCTCCCAACCAGATCAAAACCATGGGACAGATGATTTTAGCACAAACTCTACAAGATTTTCAAATAAGAGCTAATATAAATACTCCTTTAAGTATTGCACAAAATAGAAACAGGAGGATCATTGCCAAACTCATTCTATGAGGTCACAGTCGCCCTGATGCCTAAACCATATACACACATACAAAATAAAAACTCAACAAGAGAACATCACAACAATCTCCCTTATGAACATTGATGTAAACATAATAAAGTACTTGTAAACAGAATCCAAAAACACATAAAAAAAATCATCAACCATCTATTAGGCTTCATCCCAGGGATGCAGGCATGGTTCATTATATCAAAGCCCAACGATGTAAATCTACCATATAAGCAACCTGAAAGGTAAAAACCACATTATCATCTCACTAGCTGTTGAAAATGCCTTTAACAAAATCCAACATTTCTTCCTTTAAAAATTCTTGTAGAGATCAGGGATACAACAGAGGCAATAGATAGCAAGTTGATACCAAACATCAAGTTAAATGGAGAGAACCTTAAAGCAATTTCACTAAAATCAGGGACGAGGCAAGGCTGGCCACTCTCTCCATATATATTCAATATATTACTTGACATTGTAGATAGAGCGATAAGTCAAAGAAATGAGATCAAATGAATATAAATTAGAAAGGAATAAGTCAATGTATTGCTATTCTCATGTGATATAATATTATACATAAATGCCCAAAATTTTACCAGATAAATCCAAAACACCTTCAGCAAAATGGCTGGATAAAAAATAACTTAAAAAGGTAGCTCTCCACTATAAGTGATAAGTGAGCTGAGAAAGAAATTTGGGAAACAACACCATTGACAGTAGACACAAGTAATACAAAATATCTTGGTGTAATTCTAATCAAGCTAGTAAAAGTCCTGTATGACAAGAACTTCAGGTGTTTGAAAAAAGAAATTGAAGAAGATATCAGAAGACATAAAGATCTCCCATGTTCATGGATTATAGAATTAACAGTAAAAATGGCCATCTTATTAGAAGAATCTTACAGATTCAATGCAATTCCCATAAAAATTCCAACAATTCATTTAATTACAGACCTTGAAAGAGTAATTCTTAACTTCATAGAGAAAAACAAAACGAAACAACCCTATGATAGCTATAAGAATCCTGTACAAGAAAAGAACTTCTAGAGGTATAACAATTCTTGATTTTAAGCTGTACTACAGAGCAATAGTAATGAAAAACCATATGGTATTTGCACCCTACAAACAAGTTGATCAATGGAATCGATTTGAAGATCCAGAAACAAACCCACATACTTTATGGACATTTGATTTCTGACATCTAAAACCACACCAGGGAAAAAAAAGAAGGCATTTTCAAAAAATGGTGCTGCTCTAACTTGGTATTTGCATGTAGAAGAATGCAAATGAAATGATTTATATTTATCATCCCGAACAAAACTCATGTTCACGAAAATCAAAGATCTCAACATAAAATTGGATACAATAAGCCTAACAGAAAAGAAAGTTGGGACTAGCCTTGAAGATGTTGGTACAGGAGACAACTTCTGTAACAGAATATCAACAGCTCAGGTACTAAGATCAACAATTAATAAAGGGGACTTCATAAAACTAAAAAAGTTTGAACAAGGCAAAAGATACTGTCAATAGTTCAAAATGGCAGTCTAGAGAATGGGAAAAGATCTTTACCAACCCTACATCCAACAGAGGGCTAATATCCAAGTTTCTCAGAAAATTGGGAATAGTTCTACATCAAGTCCCAGCTGTACCACTCCTGGGCATACAACCAAAAGATTCTCCCCCATACCACAAGGACACTTAGAAATCCATATTTATGGAATATTTATTCATAATACCATAAACTGGAAACAACCTAGATATTCCTCAACAGAAAAAGAAAGAAAGAAAATGTGGTACATTTGCTAGGATACAAAGTGAATAAATTGTAATTAATAAAAAATAAATTACTTTAAAAATTAATTAAAAAGAAAAATGAATTTCTGAAAACAAATACTGTTGTAAATTCTAACAAAATAGGATTCTAGAGAACAAACATTTTACAGATTAAAAAATATTTTTAAAAGAACAATAATTATAAACCCAGGTTATCAGTGTGAGAGGTAATAGATGAACAAATGATAATTTGGACTGTGAATAATTTGGTAGAGATTATGGAAGAAAAGGGAAGGATGAAGTGATGTGATCTATATTTTTATAAAAAAAATAACAAGAAGTTTAAGAATCCTATAACTTTAGAAGTGGAGAGAATGTGCCATGGTTGAAGTATTTTTGCTCTTTATGAGAACTGAATTTCAATTCCTAAAACTTTACTTCGAATTTGGCACAATTGTTTGTTATTTTAACTCCAGAGAATACAATACTTTATTCCTGCTACCTCATATACCTGTTCACACATAACTTATAGAAATACACACACAGACAGACAGACAAACACACAGAGTAAGAGCGAACAAGATTTAAATTTTGTGAAAATTATTTTTTATAGTCTGACTGGGAGAGGAGGAGGATAGGGAAAAAATAAGAAAAATAATTTTTATAAAAATATAATTTAAAATAATTATCAGCAAAACACACATTACTTCAATGAGCACAAAATAAATTGTTGAGTATATAAGAAAAAGAACACACAACTTGTATGAGAAATTCAAATGAAAAAATGTGAAAACTATTGCATTCTTTTACATGGTAATCACAACATAGTAATTAGAAAACTTCTGTCAAAAGCACCACCAGTAAAGAGAATCAAAAAAAATACCAGGGTTTGAGATCAATGTGGGTGTGTTATCACATTTAGACAGTAATAAATTAAAAGTAATGACCACAATCTTTCAAGTTCTCTGGGATACTGCTATTTAAGTATTGTACATGTTAATTTTCTGTTTCTGTGATTAAATGTCATGACCAGAAGAATCTTATGGAAGGAAGAATGTATTTGGGTGTTCAGTTCCAGAGACATAAGTGCCTCTCATGGTGGGGAATAGTAGGATGTATTGGTGTTTCCCCTTCATACAATAGGAGTTCTGTCTATAGGGTGGCCTCTTCAGTCTCCATGACCCCTGTTACTAGGAGTCTCAGCTAGAGTCACCCTCATATCCTCCCAGGAACCTACACTGTTGTAGGTCTCCGCCTTGTCACAGAAAGTCCTTACCCAAGGATTCTTTTCTCTCTGCAAGTGCTCTGTCTTCCTACCCCACTTTCCTCAGGTCTGATACCAAACTTCATTTCTCTGTTACACTGTTGCTCCTCTCTTACCCTGTTCCCTCTCTTCAAACACTTCTGCTGTCTATTCTATTTCTACTTCTGAGTAGGAGTTAATCATCCTCCCTTAGGTCCTTCTTGTTATTTTTCTTCTTTGGATCTGTGAGTTGTGGTTATCTTATATGCCAAAATTTACTTATAAGCAAGGACATAATTGTATGTCTTCCTGGGCCTGGGTTACCTCACTCATGATGATCTTTTCTAGTTCCATTCATTTGCCTGCAAATTTCATGTTTGTTTTTTTTTTGTTGTTTGTTTGTTTGTTTTTTTTTTATGGCTGAGTGGGATTACATTGTGTAAATATACGACAATTTCTTACCCATTCTTTGATTGAGGGGCATCTAGGTTGTTTCCTGTTTCTGGCTATTACAAATAAAGCTGCTATGAATATAGTTATGCAACTGTCATTCTTGTGTGGTAGAGCATCCTTTGGGTATATATTGAGTAGTCGTATACTCGGGGAATGTCCAACCTGAGAATCACCCTAAAGGATACAGACAATCCCTGATACTATTAAGGCAGATGAGAGCCTAGCATAGGTGTCCTGAATGGTACTCAACACCTAATGTAAACAGATGCAGAGACCGACAACCAAACATTGGATACAGTGCTGGAACTCTTCTGGGAGAGTGGATGAAGGATAGAGGGCACAATAGCTCCACAAGAGGACCAGTAGAGGCAACTAACCAGGTCCCAGGGTGGCGTGCAGAGATGGAAGCACCAACCAAGGATCATGGATCTACTGAACCTAGGCTACCTACACAGATGTAGCCGATGGGCATCTGGGTCCTCATATGGATCCCTTAATAAGGAGAATGGGGATTGTCTCTGACATGGACTCTGTTGCCTGCGTTTTGACCACTTTCCTCTGGCATGGCTAGAGGCCACAGCAGAAGAAGATGTGCTCAGTCCTGATGAGATTTGATATTCTGGGGTGGGTGGGTACAGGCTTCTACCGTTCTCTGAGGAGTAGGGCAGGGGCGATAGGGAAAACAGGAAAGTAGGATGGGACAGGGATGAGGTGAAGGAAGGGGCTATGGCTGGGATGTAAAATGATTAAATTAAAATTAAAATGAAACAAAGAAAAGGAAGCTTAGCGATCATATCTCAATCACAGTAAGAGGCAGAGAACAAATAGTGACTATGATTTTACAAGGCCTGCCTCCAGGCAAAGATATGATCTATCAAGACTACATCTCTCATTTGTTTCCCAACTTCCCCTAATATTACCACCACTTGGGATGAAGTATTAGCATATATAAACCTGTGTGGGACTTTCTGATTAAAATCACCACAGAGACCAAATATAAAGGTTTAGTATTGAAGATAATATGGAGATAGTCAGGGCATTGAAATATCTTCTATGAAATAATAGCACAAATTTCCTATATGAAGGCATATCTATGGACATGGCTGTACAGAAAACATTTAGAACCACAACAACCATGGCTGGATAAAACCTCTCCACATTATGTTATAATCATGTGACTTTTAAAAAATATTTCAGGCTTGCTGTATATTGCCTTTACTATGTTCAGGTATGTGCCTTGTATCCCTGATCTCTCCAATACATTAAACATGAATGGATGTTGGATTTTGTCAAATGCCTTTTTAGCATCTAAGGAGATGATCATGTGGTTTTTCTCCTTCAGTTTGTTTATGTGGTAGATCACATTGATGGATTTCCATATATTGAACAACCCCTTCATGCCTGGGATGAAGCCTATTTGGTCATAGTGGATGATGTCTTTGATGTGTTCTTGGATTCAGTTTGCAAGTATTTTGTTGAGTATTTTTGCATCAATGTTCATGAGGGAGATTGGCCTGAAATTCTCTTTCTTTAGCAAGCCTATAGCCAACATCAAACTCAATGGAGAGAAACTTAAATCATTCCCACTGAAATCAGGGAGAAGGCAAGGCTGTCCACTCTCTCCATATCTTTTCAACATTGTTCTTGAAGTCCTAGCTAGAGCAATAAGACAATTGAAGGAGATCAAGGAGATACAAATTAGAAAGGAAGAAGTCAAAGTATCACTCTTTGCAGATGATATGATAGTATATGTGAGTGACCCAAAAACTCTACCAGGGAATTCCTACAGCTGATTAACACCTTCAGCAAAGTGGCTGGATACAAAATTAACTCAAGAAAATCAGCAGCCTTCCTGTATACAAAGGACAAAAGGGCTGAGAAAGAAATTAGGGAAATAACACCCTTCACAATAGCACAAAGGATATAAAGTACCTTGGTGTGAACCTAACCAAGCAAGTCAAAGACTTGTATGAAAAAAATTTCCAGTCTCTGAAGAAAGAATTAGAAGAAGAAATAAGAAGATGAAAAGATCTCCCATGCTCATGGGTTGGCAGGATTAATATATTAAAAATGGCCATCTTAACAAAAGCAATCCCCATCAATGCAATTCCCATCAAATTTCCAACACAATTCTTTTCAGAACTTGAAAGAAAAATTCTCACCTTCATATGGAAAAACAAGAAACCCAGAACTGCTAAAAGAATTCTGTACAGTAAAAGATCTTCAGGAGGTATCTCCATCCCTGCTCAAGCTGTACTATAGAGCAACAATACTAAAAACTGCATGGTACTGGCATAGAAACAGACTGGTGGATTAATGGAGTTGAATAGAAGACACTAACATAAATCCACGCACTTTGATTTTTGACAAAGATGCCAAATCCATTCAATGGAAAAAAGACAGCATCTTTTTTTTCTGTGCTGGTGCTGGTCTAACTGGAAGTCTACATGTAGAAAAATGCAAATAGATCCATACTTATTACCCTGCACAAAACTAAAGTCCAAATGGATCAAAGACCTCAATATAAAACAAGACACACTAAACCGCTGAGAAAAAAAGTGGGGGATACCCTAGAACTCATTGGCACAGGAGACAACTTCCTGAACAGAACACCAACAGCACAGGTTCTAAGAGCAACAATCAATAAATGGGACCTCATGAAACTGAAAAGATTCTATAAGCAAAGAACACTGTCTTCAGAACAAAACGACAGCCTACAGATTGGGAAAGGATCTTCACCAACCCTATATCTGACAGAGGGCTAATATCCAGTATATATAAAGAACTAAAGAAGTTAAACAGCAAAAAATCAAGTAATCCAATTAAAAAATGGGGTACAGAGCTAAACAGAGAATTCTCTGCAGAAGAATATCAAATGGCAAAGAAACACTTAAAGAAATGCTCAACCTCATTAGCCATCAGGGAAATGCAAATAAAACTGACCCTAAGATTTCACCTTACACCCATCAGAATGGCTAAGATAAAAAACTCAAGAGACAACACATGCTGGAGAGGTTGTGGAGAAAGGGGAATCCTCCTCCACTGCTGGTTCGAATGTAAACTTGTACAACCACTCTGGAAATCAATCTGGCGTTTTCTCAGATAACTAGGAATAGCGCTTCCTCAAGTTCCAGCTATACTACTCCTAGGCATATATCCAAAAGAGGCTCAAGTACAGAATAAGGACATTTGCTCAACCATGTTTGTAGCAGCCTTATTTGTAATAGCCAGAAGCTGGAAACAGCCCAGATGCCCTTCAGTGGAGGAATGGGTGCACAAATTGTGGTATATCTACACAATGGAATATTACTCAGCAATAAGAAACAAGGAAATCATGAAATTTGCAGGTAAATGGTGGGATCTGGAAAAGATCATCCTGAGTGAGCTATCCCAGAAGCAGAAAGATGCACACGGTATATACTCACTCATACTGACATTTAATATAGAATAAACCTACCAAAATCTGTACACCTAATCAAGAGGGAGGACTCTTGCTAAAATGCTCAATTCCTATCCAGAAAGGCAAAAAGGCTGGACATCAGAAGAAGGAGAAGAGAGGGAACTAGTCAGGAGCCTGACACAGAGGACCTCTGAAAAGCTCTGCCCTGCAGACTATCAATGTAGATGCTGAGACTTATGGGCAACCTTTGGGCAGAGTGTAGGGAATCTTAGGAAAGAAGTGGGAAATAGTAAGATCTGGAGAGGACAGGAACTCTGCCAGGAGAGCAACAGAACCAAAAAAATCTGAGCACAGGGATATTTCCTGAGACTGATACTCCAACCAAAGACAATGCATGAAGATAACCTAAGACCCTGCACAGATGTTTCCCATGGCAGTTCAGTATCCAAATGGGTTCCATTGTAATAGGAACAGGGACTGTCTCTGACATGAAGTGAATGGCCTGCTCTTTAATTACCTCCCCCTGAGGGGGAAGCAGCATTACCAGGCCACAGAAGAAGACAACCGCAGCCACTCATGGTGAGACCTAATTGACTAGGATCAGAAGGAAGGAAAATAAGTCCTCCCCTAACAGTGGACTTGGGGAGGGGCATGCATGCAGTGGGTGGAGGAAGGGAAGGATTGGGACAGAAGGAGGGAGGGAACCACTGGGGGGATACAAAGTGAATAAAGGGTAATTAATAAAGAAAAAAGAAAACAAGAGGAAAAAATAAATAAAAAAATGTTTCAGATTGTTTTTTCTTGAGAAGGTTCTTACTGCGCAGCAATCAGGCTGGCCTCACATTTACAGGAACCCTGCCTCCTGCCAAGAGGTGGGATTAAAGGCCTGTGATATCATTCTTGGGCTAACAAAAAGTCGAACTTTAAGGCTTTTCACTACATTGAAAATTCCAAGAATACAGAAATAAAAGCACTCAGAGAAAAGCTTAAAGAAATAAATTCCATTTTCTTACAAAGGGAAGCCCATTCATGACCTCTTAGTGAAAGCAAAACATAACATCAAGAACAACAAGAACAACAAAAATGAAGAAAAACAAAACTCGAAAGGGTTTTAGAATCAATAATTATAACATCCTGACCCAGCCACATCCACTAAATAAGTGCCAAGAAAAATTATTACAGAGAGAAAAAAATAAAAAAATAAAAAAAGAAATCCATTAGCCTTGAAGAAATCAAGAGCTTGCAGGGAAACTGAGGAAAACTACTAGGCTTACACTGCACATGCGCAGTGAGCACTCCTTGCTCCAGGAATTGTCAGTTATCCCTGAAGAAGAAAGCGCATGCTTTTGTTTACTAGTGTTGCTTAGCAACGGCTGTTCAATAACTGGCTGAGTCTGTTTGACTAGTCAGCCCAGCGCTCATTACTTCTGGGATTCCCAGAGTTAGATTATGACTGTTAGAAGTGGTTAAAAGTTCATCTTTTTAAAAGCTATTTAGTTGTTGAGCTGAAAGAAAAGTGGTCACAGTGATGTTTTCAACCCTAAAAAACCTCTGCTGCTTTAAGAAAGAGCCAAAAACCCCTTTGGGGTTTTGTGATAGCAAGAGCACTGTAACCGGGAACGTGACTTGTTGTAACTGTAGTAATCAGGATAGGTACAGCCAGCCTTATGACCCAGATAATAAATTCCATGAAGCAGTGTGTATGGGAAAGATCAAACCGGTGCTGCGTCTCCTCTCTAAGAAGAAGTTTCATGTAAATGACCAGGATAAAAGAAAGCGGTGAGAGCACTTGGTGCTAAGGATGGGAGGCCAGAGGAAATGCGTGCAAAAAGCCTACCTTTTCTAGCTCCACTGAAGACAATGGAGGTGGGGACAGCCCAGCTATGCTTTCTGTTGTGCAGTCTTCTTGACACCTGTGTTCACACAGTTCAGGGTTCAGTTGTTTTTCCGGAGGGGAAGAACCTTAGACCAAGTCTACAGCATGTTTATGGTCACCACATAATTTACCTGTAGAGCATTTTATTTCACACACAATAGAAGAACATAACAAAATGTAAAGAAATGGGGTTTAATTTGAATGTACCCAATAAACACAATGTTATATAAACTATGGAAAGTGCAGAATTCAAGTAACATTCCTAATAATGTTTCTTCTTTCCACCCAAAACTATCCAAATATCATTTAATATGAATTTTATACATGTACTAACATTTATATTCCTTACTGAACAATATCATATTTCTGTTATCTAAACTTTAAAGCTGTGTGTTCTGTGTTCCTTTTCCTCTTTCATTTTCCTGTTATTTCTCACCAGTGAGAAATGAATATGAATTATATCTCATGGAGATAAATGTGAGATATAATTCTCACATCTTAGTAGTTTTCCCGTGTTTCAAGTTTTTCACTCATTAATTTGTTTCCTTTTGAAGGGTTATTCAGAACTGCCTTGATGAGCCTCCGTTTTCATAACAACATTTGCTGACAAGGTCCAGGTTATTTGCAAGTTACTTATGACCTCTTTACCTATTTCTGATAGAGGCAAAGAAAGCTTACTGTGAGATTTATGATTTACAAATCAACAAAATCATCTTGTTTTTTCTAATTGGGAATCCACTCGAGGTGGTCCACCTTGACAAATTGTTATTAGATACTGACATTATGAGTAGCAAATATCTAATTTCTATATATTCAGTAAAGGTAATTATTGTCAAAATGAGCCATACTTACTGTAAACCCCAAGTATCCTTTCACTTAAAGTCTCTTAAAATTCAGAGTTTCCTGTGCGTTTACTTCATGCTGTTAATATTTTTCACAGTTTTGTCCATTGTACATTTAATAGCTAACATTATAAAGTGTAAAGAACAGGAATGCAGTGCATGTATATCACATTTAATTTAATTTAAAAAAACACCATAAATAACATAATATTTGACCTCATGAATTAAGAATGACTTTTTATCATTGGCAATTGTTTTATATTATGAAATGTAAATAACATTACAATTTTAGATGAGTTAAAAATGTAAGAAAAAGATAATCTCAAGCTTGGTGACCTGTCATAGCTATAGTCCAGGCTTTGTGGAGGCTGAGGAAGTGGGAACATAAATTTAAAACACACCATGTCTCAAGTTTTTTTTTTAATGTATTCTTTTATTTTTATTTATTGCAATTTATTCAATTTTTATCTCAGCTGTAGCACCCTCCCTCATTTCCCCCAATCTCACCCTCCCTCTCTCATCTCAGCCTATGCCTCTCTCCAAGTCCACTGATAAGGGAGGCCCTCCTCCCCTTCCACCTGACACTAGCCTATCAGGTCTCATCAGGACTGGTTGCATTGTCTTCCTCTGTGGCCTGGTAAAGCTGCTCTGTTTTAGGAGGAGATGATCAAAGAACCAGCCACTGAGTTCAGGTCACAGACAATCCCTGTTTCCCTTACTAGGAGAATGGACTACATCTGTGCAGGGGTTCTACGTTATCTCCATTCATGTTCCTGGGTTGGAGTATCAGCCTCAGAAAATACTCCTTACACCAGGTTTTTTTGCTCTGTTGCTCTTCCTGTGGAGCTTCTGTACCCTCCAGGTCTTTCTATCTCCCTCTACATTCATAAGTTTCCATGCACTCTGCCTAAAATTTGGCTATGAGTCTAAGCATCTGCTTTGGTACCCTGCTGGGTAGAGTCTTTCAGAGGCCCTCAGTGGTAGGCTCCTATTTTCCAGGTCCCTATTTTCTCCCTGCTCCAATGTCTGTCCCATTTGCCTATCTGAGTGTGGCTTGATCATCTTACCCAGGGTCCTCCTCCTTACCCAGCTTCCTTAGATGTACAAATTGTAGTATGTTTGTCCTATATTTTATGTCTAATATCCACCATCTATGTGTCTGATATACCATCTGTGTTTTCTGCTCCTGGGATACCTCACTCAAGATAAATTTTCTAGTTCACAAGACTTGCTTGCAAATTTCAAGTTTCCTTGTTTTTAATTGCTGAGTAGTATTCCATTGCATAAACATGCCACAAGTTCTATATCCATTCCTCAATTGAGGGACATCTGGGTTGTTTCCAGATTCTGACTATTACAAATAAAGCTGCCGTGAACATGGTTGAGTAAATGTCCTTCTTGTGTACTTGAGTATATTTTGGATATATGCCTAGGAGAGGTATAGCTGGAATCTTGAGGTAGCACTACTCCTAATTGTCTGAGAAAGCACCAGATTAATATTCAAAGTGGCTGTACAAGATTATATTCCCACCATCCATGGAGAAGGGTTCCCTTTCTCCACATCCTCACCAGCATGTATTGTCACTTGAGTTTTTGATCTTAGCCATTCTGAGGGGTGTAAGGTGAAATCTCAGGGTTATTTTGATTTGCATTTTCCTGATGGCTAAGGACATTGAACATTTCTTTAAGTGTTTCTCTGCCATTTGATATTCTTCTATTGAGAATTCTCTGTTTATCTCTGTACCCAACTTTTTAATTGGATTACTTGTTTTGTTGCTTCTTAACTTCTTAAGTTCTTTATAAACTCTGGATATTAGCCCTCTGTCAGATATAGGGTTAGTGAATAGTCTTTCCCAGTCTGTAGGCTGTCGTTTTGTTCTGATGACAGTAGCCTTCGATTTATAGAAATTTTCAGTTTCTTGAGGTCGAATTTATTGATTGTTGATTGTAAAGCCTGTGCTGTTGGTGATCGGGAAGTTGTCTCCTGTCCCAATGAGGTTAAGGCTCTTCCCCACTTTTCTTCAAAAAATTTTAGTGTGTCTGGTTTTATATTGAGGTCTTTGACCCACTTGGATTTTAGTTTTGTGCAGGGTGGTAAATATGGATCTATTTGCATTTTTCTAAGTGTAGATATGCAGTTAAACCATCACCATTTGTTGAAGGTGCTGTCTTTTTTCCATTGTATTGTTTTGGATTCTTTGTCAAAAATCAAGGATCTCTAAGTGTGTGGCTTTATTTCTAGGTCTTCTCTTCAATTCCATTGTTCCACTGTTCTGTTTCTATGCCAGTAGCATGCAGTTTTTATTACTATTGCTCTGTAGTACAGCTTGAGCTCAGGGATGGTAATACTTCCAGAAAATTTGTTGTTTATACAACATGGTTTTTAGCAATTCTGGGATTTTTGTTTTTCCATATGAAATTGAGACTTATTATCTCAAGAATTATGTAAAGAATTGTGTTGGTATTCTAATGCGGATTGCATTGAATCTGTATATTGCTTTTGGCAGGAAGGCCATTTTCAGTATGTTAATTGTGCTTATCCATGAACATGGACGATATTTCCATCTTCTGGTACCTTCAATTTATTTCTTCAGAGATTGGAAGTTTTTTGCAAACAGGTCTTTCACTTGCTTGGTTAGAATCACACCAAGGTACCTTACGTTTTTAGTGGCTATTGTGAAGGGTTTTGTTCCCCTAATTTCTTTCTCATTCCTTTTGTCTTTCATATACTGATTTTTTTTTAGATAATTTTATATCGACCCACTTTGCTGAAGGTGTTTATCAGCTGAAGGAGTTCTCTGGTTGAATTTTGGGGGTAACTAATGTATAGTATCATATCATCTGAAAAGAGTGATATTTTGACTTCTTTTCTGGTCGGTATCGCCTTGATGTCTTTAGTTGTCTTATTTCTCTAGCTAGGTCATCAAGTACTATGTTGAAGAGATACAGAGAGAGTGCTCAGCCTTTCTTTGTCCCTGATTTTACTGGGATTTATTTAAATTTCTCTCCATTTAGTTTGATATTAGCTATAGGCTTGCTGTATATTGTCTTTACTATTGTTCCTTCTATCCGTGATCACTCCAATGCTTTAAATATGAATAGGTTTTGGATTTTGTCAAATGCTTTTTCGGCAGCTTAGGAGATATTCATGTGGTTTTTCTTCTTTCAGTTTTTTTATATGGTGGATTACATTGATGAATTTCTATATTGAAACACCTGTGCATGCCTGGGATGAAGCCTTCTTGGTCATTGTGGATGATATCTTTGATGTGTTCTTGGATTTGGTTCGCAAGTATTTCATTTAGTATTTTTGCATCAATGTCCATAAGAGAGATAGGTCTGAAGTTCTATTTTTTTGTTGTTTCGTTTAAGTATCAAGGTGATTGTGGCTTCATAGAATGAGTTTGGTAATGTTCCCTCTATTTCTATTTTGTGGAATAGTTTGAAGAGAATTGGTGTACCCTCTTCTTTGAAATTCTGGTAGAGTTCTCTGCTGAAACTGTCTGGTCCTGGGCATTTTTTGAAGGGTGATTTTGATCGCTGCTTCTGTTTCCTTGAAGAACATAATAATATTTCATTTATTTACCTGATATTGTTTTAATTTTGGCAAATGTAATATATCAAGAATATTGTCCATTTCATTTAAATTTTCAAATTTTGTGGTATATAGGCCTTTGTAGTAAGTCCTAATGATCGGATTTCCCGAGTGTTTGTCATTATGTCCCCCTTATCATTTCTGATTTTGCTCAGATGGATAGTGTCCTTCTGCCTTTTACTTAGTTTGGCTAACGTTTTGTCTACTTTATTGATTTTCTTTTTTTTGGGGGGGGGAGATTTTTTTTACTTTTATTAATTACACTTTATTCACTGTATCCCCCCATAAACCCCTACCTCCACCCCTCCCAATCCCACCTTTCCTCCCCCTTCTCCACCATGCCCCTCCCCAAGTCCACTGATAGGAGAGGGCTTTCACTCCTTCCTTCTGATCCTAGTCTATCAGATCTCATCAGGAGTGGCTGCATTGTCATCTTCTGTGATCTGGTAAGGCTGCTTCCCCGTCAGGGTGAGGTGATCAAAGAGCAGGCCAATCAGTTCATGTCAGTTGCAGTCCCTCTTCCCATTACTATGTAACCCACTTGGACACTGAACTGCCAAGGGCTACATCTGTGCAGGGGTTCTAGGTTATCTCCATGCATGGTACTTGGTTGGAGTAAGAGTCTCAGGAAAGATCCCTGTGCTCAATATTTTTTGGTTCTTTTGCTCTCCTTGTGGAGCTCCTGTCCTCTCCAGATCTTACTATTTCCCACTTCTTTCATAAGATTCCATGCACTCTGCCCAAGAGTTGGCCATGAATCTCAGCGACTGCTTTGATAATCTGTAGGGCAGAGCCTTTCAGAGGCCCTCTGTGGGAGGCTCCTAACTTGTTTCCTGTTTTCTTGTTCTTCTGATGTCCATCTTCTTTGCCTTTCTGGATAGGGATTGAGCATTTTAGCAAGAGTGCTCTCTCTTCATTAATTTCTTTAGGTATATAGATTTTAGTAGGTTTATCATATATTATATGTCTATATGAGTGAGCATATACCATGTGGGTCTTTCTACTCCTGGGATCCTTTCCAGTTCCAAGCATGCAAATTTCAGGATTTCCTTGTTTTTTTATTCCTGAGTAATATTCTATTGTGTAGATGTACCACAATTTCTGCATCCATTCTTCAGTTGAGGGGTATCTGGGCTGTTTCTAGCTTCTGGGTATTACAAATAAAGCTGCTACAAACATGGTTGAGCAAATGTCCTTATTGTATACTTGAGCCTCTTTTAGATATATGCCTAGGAATGGTATACCTGGATCCTGAGGAAGCACTATTCCTAATTGTCTGAGAACGGGCCAGATTGATTTCCAGAGTGGTTGTACGAGTTTACATTTCCACCAACAGTGGAGGAGGGTTCCTTTTTCTCCACAACCTCTCCAACATGTGTTGTCACTTGAGATTTTTAGCCATTCTGGTGGCTGTAAGGTGAAATCTCAGGTTCGTTTTGATTTGCATTTCCTTGATGGCTAATGAGGGTGAGCATTTCTTTAAGTGTTTCTCTGCCATTGAATATTCTTCTGTTGAGAATTCTCTGTTTAGTTCTGTTTGCCATTTTTTAATTGGATTATTTGATTTCTTCCTTTTCTACTTCTTGAGTTCCTTATATATACTGGATATTAGCCCTCTGTCAAATATAGGGTTGGTTAAGATTCTTTCCCAATCTGTAGGCATTCATTTTGTTTTGATGATGGTGTCCTTTGCTTTACAGAAGCTTTTCAGTTTCAAGAGGTCCCATTTTTGATTGCTGCTCTTAGAGCCTGTGCTGTTGTTGTTCTGTTCAGGAAGTTGTCTCCTATGCCAATAGTTCAAGGCTCTTTCCCACTTTTTCTTTAACCAATTTAATGTGTCTGGTTTTATGTTGAGGTCATTGATCCACTTGGACTTTAGTTTTGTGCAGGGTGATGAGTATGGATCTATTTGCATTTTTCTACATGTAGAAATCCACTTAGACCAGCACCATTTGTTGAACATGCTATATTTTTTCCATTGTATGGTTTTGCCATCTTTGTCAAAGAACAGGTGTCCATACGTGTGTGGGTTTATTTCTGGGACTTCCATTTGATTCCATTGATCCAACATTCTGTTTCTATGGCAATACCATGCAGTTTTTATAACTGTTGATCTATAGTACAATTTGAGATCAGGGATGGAGATACCTCCAGAAGATCTTTAATTGTATAGGATTGTTTTAGCAAATCCTGGGTTTCTTGTTATTCCATATGAAGTTGAGAATTTTTCTTTCCAGGTCTGTAAAGAATTGTGTTGGTAATTTGATGGGAATTGCATTGAATCTGTAGATTGCTTTTGTTAATATGGCCATGTTTACTGTGTTCATCCTGCCAAGCCATGAGCATGGGAGATCTTTCCATCTTCTGATACCTTCTTCTAATTCGTTCTTCAAAGACTGGAGATTTTTTTCATATAAGTCTTTGACTTGCTTAGTTAGGGTCATACTGTGATAGTTTATGTCCTTTGTGGCTATTTTGAAGGGTGTTGTTTTCCTAATTTCTTTGTATGAACTTTTGTCTTTTGTATACAGGAGGGCTACTGATTTTTTTTAGTTAATCTGGCCACTTTGCTGAAGGTGTTTATCAGCTGTAGGAGTTCCCTGATAGAATTTTTGGGGCCACTCAGGTACACTATCATATCAGCTGCAAATAGTGATAATCTGACTTCTTCCTTTCTGACTTGTATCCCCTTGATCTCCTTCAATTGTCTAATTACTCTAGCAAGGACTCCAGAACTATGTTGAAGAGATATGGAGAGAGTGGACAGCCATGCCTTGTCCCTGATTTCAGTGGGATTATTTTAAGTTTCTCTTTGATTAGTTTTATGTTGTCTACAGGCTTGCTGTATATTGCCTTTACTATTCTTAGATATGTGCTTTGTATCCCTGATCTCTCCAAAACATTAAACATGAATCGATATTGGATTTTGTCAAATGCTTTTTCAGCATCTCTTTCAGTTTGTTAATAATGTGGATCACATTGATGGATTTCCGTATATTGAACCACCCTGCATGCCTGGGATGAAGCCTCCTTGGTCATAGTGGATGATATCTTTGATGTGTTCTTGTATTTCATTTGCAAATATTTTGTTGATTATTTTGCATTAATGTTCATAAGGGAGTTTGGCATGAAATTTTTTTTCTTTGCTTGGTCTTTCTGAGGTTTAATTACCAAGGTGACTGTGGCTTCATAGAATGAGTTTGGTAAAGTTCCTTCTGTTTCTATTTTGTGGAATAGATTTGAGAGAATTGGAATTAGCTCTTCTTTGAAAGTCTGGTAGAATTCTGCACTGAAACCATCTGATCCTGGGCTTTTTTTGGATTGGAGACTTTTGATGACCTTTTCTATTTCCTTAAGGGATATAGGACTATTTAATTGATTTGCCTTGTCTTGATTCAGCTTTCGTAAGTGGAATCGATCAAGAAAATTGTCAATTTTATTTAGATTTTCAAATTTTGTGGCATATAGACTTTTGAAGTAAGTCCTAATGATTGTTTGGATTTCCTCAGTGTCTGTAGTTATGTCCCCGTTTTCATTTCTGATTTTGTTGATTTGGGTGGTATCTCTCTGCCTTTTAGTTAGTTTGGCTAAGGGTTTGTCTATCTTGTTGATTTTCTCAAAGAACCAGATCTTGGTCTCATTGATTCTTTGAATTGTTTTATTTGTTTCTAATTTATGGATTTCAGCCCTGAGTTTGATTATTTCCAGCCACCTACTCCTGTTTGGTGTGTATGCGTCTTTGTTTTTTAGCATTTTTAGGCGAGCCATTAAGTTGCTTAAATGAGCTGTCTTGCATTTCTTCTTGAATGCCCTTAGTTCTATGAACTTTCCTCTTAGCACTGCTTTCATTGTGTCCCACAAGTTTGGGTATCATGTTCCTTCATTTTCACTGAATTCTAGGAATACTTTAATTTCTTTCCTTCTTTCTTCCCTGACCCAGCTGTGATTGTGTAGCAACTTGTTCATTTTCCATGTATGTGTAGCCTTTTTGTTATTTATGTTGTAATTGAGACCCAGCTTTTGTTCATGGTGGTCAGAAAGGATACATGGGATTATTTCAGTCTTTTTATATCTGTTGAGACTTGTAATTTGGAGAAGGTTCCATGAAGTGCTGAGAAGGTAAACTCTTTTGTGTTTGGGTGAAAGGTTCGGGAGACATCTGTTAGGTACATTTGATTCATGAGCTCTGTTAGAGACATTGATTCTTTGTTTAATTTCTGTTTTGTTGAACTGTCCTTTGTTGATATTGGGGTGCTGGAGTCTCCCACTATTAATGTGTGGGGATCTATGTGTGATTTAATTTTTATCAATGTTCCTTTTACAAATATGGGTGCCCTTGTATGGGGCAGAGATGTTCAGAATTGTGATGTCTTAGTGGTGAAATTTTCCCTTAATAAGTATGAGGTGTCCTTACCCATCTCTTTTTATTAATTTTGGTTGAAAGTCTATTTTATCAGATATTAGAATGGCTACTCCTGCTTGCTTCTTGGGTCTATTTGCTTGGAAAGGTGTCTTCCAGCCCTTTAATCTCAGGTAATGTCTATCTTTGTGACTTAGGTGTGCTTCTTGTATGTAACAAATTGCTCAGTCTTGTTTACGCATCCATTCTGTTAGTCTGTGTCTTTTTATTGGAGAATTGAGTCCATTGATGTTGAGAGAGATTAATTACCAGTGAATATTAGATCCTTTGGTTTTGATGTTGGCCATAGTAGTAAGTTTGTGTGTTTGGTTGCTTTTTGTTTTACTGTAGTGAGGTTAATTATTTCCTGTGTTTTCTTGAAAGTAGCTAGTTTTCTTTGGCTGTATTTTTTCCTTCTAGTGTTTTCTGTAATGCTGGATTTGTGTGTAGGTATTGTTGAAATTTGTTTTTGTCATTGAATATCCTGTTTTCTTCGTCTATGTGGACTGAGAGTTTTGCTGTTTATAGCAGCCTGAGCTGACATCTGTGTTCTCTTAGGGCCTGCATGACATCTGTCTAGACCCTTCTAGCTTTCATAGTTTCTGTTAACAATTCAGGTGTGATTCTGATGGGTTTGCCATTATATGTTACTTGGCCTTTTTCCCTTGCCGCTTTTAGTATTTTTTCTTTGTATACTTGCAGTTTTGATTATTATTTGGCAGGAGGATTTTCTTTTCTGGTCTAATTTATTGGGTGTTGTGTAGGTCTCTTGTATTCTTATTGGCCTCTCCTTTAAGTTGGGGATATTTTCTTCAATGATTTTGTTGAAAATATTTTCTGGGCCTTGAAGTAGGGAATCTTCTTTTTCCTCTATTCTTATTATTCTTATTATTCTTATTATCTTATCATGTTGTCTTGAATTTCTTGGATGGTCTGTGTCAGGAAATTTTTAGATTTAACATTTTCTTTGACGGATACATCAATTTCTTCCATTGTATCTTCCACACCTGAGATTCTTTCTTCCATCTTTTGTAGTCTATTGGTTATGCTTACTTCTGTAGTTCCTGTTTTCTTCCCTAAGTTCTTTCTTGCCACAATTTCCTCCATTTGTGTTTTCTTTAATTTTTCCAATTCTATCTTCATATCTTGAGCTGTTTTGTAGATTTCCTTCATCTGTCTGACAGTATTTTCCTTCAATTCTTTCAGCTGTTTGTTTGAACAATCCTCTGTTTCTTTTATTTCTTTCAGTGATTTAAGCATTTCCTCTCTAAAGGCCACAAACTGTTTGGCTACAACTTTCTGTATTTCTTCACGGATGGCCATAATCTGTTTGTCTTTATCTTCCATTATTTCTTTACGGATGGCCATAATTTGTTTGACTTTATCTTCCTCTAGACCTTTATGCATTTTATTTGTTTCCTCTATTATCCTCTTCATAATCATCGATGTTAGGTAATTTTGAATTTCAATTATGCTGGGGTTTCCAGGGCTGCTTGCCCCTGAATAACCTAGTTCTGGAGATCCTATATTGCTTTGTCTTTTGCTGGTTGAGGTTTTACTCTGGCCTCTACCCATTGGGTTATCTTAGGTGTTGGGTGTTAGTTTCTGGTGCTTCCTGGAATCCTGTAGTGGAGAGAATCCTCTTGGCAGGAAGATGGTTTTTCCTGAAGGAAGCCTCCTCAGCTTTTTGGGTATGGTCACTGAATGGCTGGTGTTTTTCAGGAATTGCCACAGCTCACCTCAGGCGTACAGACCTGAGTGGTAACTGTTATCTTTGTTAGTCAAGTGGGCTCTCCTCTCACCCAGAGAAGTCCTAAAGACAGCTGCCCTGCTACTGGGTTTCTTACTGTAAATTTAGTGAGGTGGTGCTCTAACCTGGGCATCCAGTGATTTGTTCAGTTTTGTTAGGGATAACTGGTTGCCCCTTAGAGCAGTATCTGGGGGTTGATCTCAGGGATCCTATGCTTCAGTAGGTCTGAGTTGGGAGTTCTGTGCCCCAATACCCAAGCAGTAATCAGTGGCAAGTGAGTACTGCTCTCAAGGGAGCAGCAAGAGGCTTGTCAGTGCACAGCAGGTCTTTTGGCTGGTGTGTGCATTGGTCTGCAGGACATTTTACAGGAATATACTGGCTGACCTAAGTCTGCCCCATTTGCTTCCTTCCCTATGGGCGTTTCTCCTGACAGGGACTCCCAGTATCTGGTGCCCTGGGGAGCACAGTTCTATCTGTGACGGAGAGTTGGGCATGCAGCAAGTCTCTTTGCTCGCAACTGGAGCCGAGTTCAGAGGTGGAAGCATGTGCCTGCCTTTCTGTGGGACCCTTTCCAGGGAAAGACTGGGTGACCTGAGGTCAGTCCCGTTTCCTTCTTTCCCTGTGAGTTTTCCTCATGACTAGGGCTCCCAGTTTCTGGTGTTTTTGTGCCCATCATTCAGCCTGGGAAGGTGATCAGGAAACACAGGCATGTGGCTCTGGTCTGGTGACCAAGTGCCTGCATGACCCGGGATCTCTTCTGGGTTCTGGCTGGTGACCTGAGAATGGACCCACCTGATTCCCACACCATGGAGTTTCCTCTCACCTGGGAAACATGATCACTGTTGTTTTAGTGCCCAGAGTTCAGTGTATTGGTTGCTGTATGGAAAATGTTGTCCTGCACCTCAGATGCAGTGTCCTCCTGGCCCTGCCATCTTGTTCCCTACTGATTTTCTGATAGAACCAGCTCTTGGTCTCATTGTGTCTTTGTATTGTTTTCTTGGTTTCTAATTTATTGATTTTAGTTCTGAGTTTGATCATTTCCAATCCCTGTTTCTCCTCGGTGTGCCTGTGTGTGTGTGTGTGTGTGTGTGTGTGTGTGTGTGTGTTTTCCCCTAGGGCTTTTAGGTGTGCCATTAAGTTGCTTGTATGAGATGTCTCAAACTTCTTTCTGGAGGCACTTAGTGCTATGAACTTTCCTATTAGCACTGTTTTCATTGTGTCCCACAAATTTGGATGAGTTGTGCCTTCATTTTCATTGAATTTTAGGAAGTCTCTACTTTCTTTTTTTATTTCTTCCCTGAATAGTCTGTCATTGAGTAGAGAGTTGTTTACTTTCCATGTGAATATAGGCGTTATGTTATTTCTATTGTTGTTTAGGTCTAGTTTTAGGCCATTGTGTTCTGATAGGATACAAGGGATTGTTTCAATCTTCTGTTGAGGCTTGCTTTGTGACTAACCTTATGGTCATTTTTGGAGAAGGTTCCATGAGGTGCTGAAAAGAAGGTATACTCTTTTCAGTTTGGGTGAAAATTTTTGTAAACATCTATTAGGTCCATTTTGATTTAGGACAGCTTTAAGTATCATTGTTTCCCTATTTATCTTCTGTGTTGTGATCTTCCCCTTGGTGAGAGTGGAGTGTTGTAGTCTCCCACTAGTAAGTTTTTGGGATCAATGTGTGGTTTAAGCTTTAATAATGTTTCTTTTCACTGCTCTTGTATTTGGGTCATAGATGTTCAGGATTGTGATGTCCTCCTGGTGGATTGTTATTTTGATGAGAGTGAAATACCCCTCTTCATCTTTTTTTAATTAATTTTGGTTGCAAGTCTATTTTATTAGATATTAGACAAGTACCCCAGTTTGTTTTCTGAGTCTGTTTTCTTGAAAACATTTTTCCAAACCTTTATTCTGCAGTCGTGTTTATCTTTGTTGCAGAGGTGTGTATCTTGGATGCAGCAGAATGTTAGATCCTCTTCCTGCAACCATTCTGTTAGTCTGTGTCTTTTTATTGGAGACTTGAGTCTGTTGGTGTTGATAAATAATAGTGACCAATGAATGTGGTCTCTTAGAGTCTGCATGACATCTGCCCAGGCCCTTCTGGTTTTCATAGTTTCTTTGAGAAGTCTGCTGTGATTCCATTTTTTAATGAATTTTTATTTTTCATATTCATTACAGTTTATTCATTTTTATCCCAGCTGTAGCCCTCTCCTTCATTTCCTCCCAATCCTACCCTCCCTCCTTCATCTCCTCCCATTTCCCTCTCCAAGTCCACAGATAAGGGAAGTCCTCTTCCCATTCCATCTGACCCTAGCTTATCAGGTCTCATCAGGACTGTTTGCATTGTCTTCCTCTGTGACCTGGCAAGATTGCTCCCCTCTCACAGTGAGGTAATCAAAGAGCCAGCCATTGAGTTCATGTCAGAGACAGTCCCTGTTCCCATTACTAGGGTATCCACTTGGAGACTGAGCTGCCATGGGCTACATCTGAGAAGGGGTTCTAGGTTATATCCATGAATGGTCTTTGGTTGGAGTATCAGTCTCAGAAAAGTCCTTTGTGCGCAGAGTTTTTGGTTCCATTGCTCTCCATGTGGAGCTCCTGTCCTCGCCAGGACTTACTATCTCCCTCTTCTTTCCTAAGATTACCTGAACTCAGCTCAAAGCTTGGTTATGAGACTTGTCATCTGCTTTGATACCCTGCTTGGTAGTGTCTTTCAGAGGCCCTCTGTGGTAGGCTCCTGTCCTGTTTCCTGTTTTTTTCTTCTTCCAGTGTCCATCTTGTTTGTCTTTCTGAGTGAGGATTGATCATCTTTCCCAGAGTTTTTTATTGTTTAGCTTCTTAAGATGTACAGATTTTAGTATGTTCATCCTATATTAAATGACTAATATCCACTTACAAATGAGTATATATCATGTGTGTCTTTCTGCTTCCGGGATACCTCACTCAGGATTATCTTTTCTAGATTTCACATTTGCCTGAAAACTTCATGATTTCCTTGTTTTTAATTGCTAAGTAGTATTTCGTTGTGTAAATGTACCATAATTTCTGTATCCATTCCTCTGTTGAGGGTCACCTGTGTTGTTTACAGCTGCTGGCTAATATGAGTAAAGCTGCTATGAACACGGTTGAGCAAATGTCTTTGTTGTGTACTTGAGCATATTTTGGCTATATGCCTAGGAGTGTCAGAGCTGCATCTTGAGGAAGCACTATTCCTAATTGCTTGAGAAAGCCAGATCAATTTCCAAAGTGGTTCTACAAGTTTACATTCCCACCAGCAATGTGGGAGTCTTCCCTTTCTGTTATTCTGATATGTCTACCTTTATATGTTATTTGGCTTTTTTTCCCATTGCTGCTTTTACTATTTTTCTTTGTTCTGTAGATGTAGTGTTTTGACTATTATGTGATGTGAAAAGTTTCTTTTCTAGTCTAGTTTGTTTGGTGTTTGTAGGTCTCTTGTATGCTTATGGGCATTCTTTCTTTAAGTTGGGAAAATGTATTCTCTGATTTTCTTGAAAACATTTTCTGGAGCTTGGAACCCGAACTTTTCTCTTCATATATTTCTATTATTCTTAGATTTTGTCTTTTCCTAGCCTTCTTGATTTCTTGGATGTTTTGTGTTTGGAACTTTTCCGATATTTTCTTTGAGAAAAGTATCAATTTCTGCAGTTGTATCTTCTGCGTCTGAGATTCTCTCTTCTGTTGTGTATGTTCTGTTGGTGAAACTTAACTTTGTGGTTCCTAATCTTTTATCTATGTTCTCCAGCTCCAAGATTTTCTCTTTTAGTGTTTTCTTTATTGGTTTTAATTCTGTTTTCATGTCTTGCAGCTTTTCCTTCATCTGTTTAAATGTGGATACCTGTCTTTCCATGATGGCCTTTGTTTTCTTTATTTGTTTGGCTATATTTGTCTACATTTCTTTGAGAGCTTTGTTTGATTTCTCTTTGTGTGCCTTAATAACTGGATGAGCATAGATTTGAGATTATTTTCCTGTGTTTCTGTTGAATTAGCATATCCATTGATTTTGGTGGTTGCTCGTGAAGCCATGAAGTCCTGATTTTTGTTGGATGTGTTCTTACATTGACTTCTAGCCTTCTGCTTATCTATAAACTTTGCTGTTTGTTCCTGAAGTCTGTTCTTTAGACTAGGCCCATCTGTCTCTGGTATCTGGAGTATTCTTCAGAAATATGAGGGGGGTCCACTGGTTTAGATATTCGTATTTCACCTGTAGCTAAAGGAGGAAGGTGGCAGTTGCAGGTACACAAGCACAGGCATGTGTGTGAAAGTGTGTCTTGAAAGACAGGGTGCTAGAGCAAGGAGATGCCTGGAATATGGAGCTTACACACAGAGGGGCTATGGGTGCTGACACTGTCCATGGGCACAATGCACATGTGCAGGCGCCCTAAATACCTCAGTGGCCTCTGGCCTGTCAAAATGTCATCCTATTATTCAGATCTGTTGGGCTCCAGGAATTGTTTGCCTGGACTCAACTTGTAAACCCACAGAACAGGGCTCAACTTTGAGAATGCTGTCCCAAGGATCCTTATGTTGCCCTCAGTGGGGATGTGGGTGGAAGGGATTGATGTCTGGCTACTAGTGTAGAAGGACCCTTGATCCAGGGCTCTGAAAGCACTCATTTGAAGGTGCACTCACTTGCTTGCAAGCCCAATTGGAAATCACAAGGGTTACCCCTGTTCTTTATCCCTAGATTTGTGCCTGTAGGGACAAATGAGAGTGTAGGAGGTCAGTCAGCTCAGTGGCGTCCACTGTTTGGCTGCCGGCCAGGTAGAGCTGTACTTGGGGTAGTAGGCGCTGCTGCCTCAATCACAGAGCATGGAGACTCCTGCTTGGGCTAGCTGTTTTCCTGCTGCAGTCACAAACCTGGGTAGACCATAGAACTGTCCACTGTGCCACAATCTTGGGAGGCCCATACATCTGCCCATGGCAGCCACAGACCTGGGAGGCCAGCCTCTGCTGTCTCAGTCACTAAGGGCAGAGGCTCGTGCTTGGGGGCAACCACTGCTGTCTCCACTGAGCAGGAAGACCTGTGCTTGGGGTAAGGGGAAGTGCCAGAGGATTGAATATTTGCCACTCTCAGTCCTCAGAGACATCCACAGGTGACCCGGATCCAAATGGTTCCAGCTCATGGGTTGTCCCCTCTAACCCAGAAAGCCTCAGTGTCGATATTCTGGCTTTAGCTGTCCCTCCACTCAACAATTTTGGAGTTTCAGATACTGTGTCATTCTGATACAATGCGTGCTAGTTGCCGCCATCTTGGACCAATCTTGAAGAGATTATTTAAAGCCTCTGTGAAATATACAATGCTTAATATTTTGGCAAAATAGTTAAATAGAACTAACATCGACTTGAAATGGATTCATTAGTGTTATTAATAATTTAAATATCTAAAAGATGATCAGCTGTTGTTCAAGTACATTTTCTGAATAGTTGTAAAGATTCTTATTGATGCATCCTAATCTGCACTTTATGGAATAAGAAATCACAACACAAAATGGCTGAGAAATAATTTGTTGATAATAGAGCTTAGAGAAAGATGCAAATTTAGCAGGATTCAAACCCATTGTTATGTTATTTCTGCTCAAATAGGCTGCTCTTGCCTACTAAGCTCAGTAATAGACACTTATGTAGGACACAACAATTCTAGGTTTTATTCACACTGCCAGAAATTTTTTCTAATGTAGTACATAATCAAAGAAAATTACTAGAATTTTAGAATAAAATTAGACATTGGTTTATGTGTCATAGAACTTAAATGTTATATAATATTTGCAAATACAGGAGTGTCTGTGTATGCTGACATAGTGATCTACAGTACAGTTTCATTATGACTCTCATTTCTACAGAACCGCACTCCACTTTGCATGTTTTTATGGTCATCTGCATCTGGTTCAGTTCTTATTATATAATGATTGCAAGATAAATGTCCTTGATGATCAAAAGTCCACACCACTAATGAAGGTAGTTCAAAATCTTCAATTTTAAGAATTAGATTTAAATGGTTAGAATTAAAATAAAATTAACATCACTTAAATATAAGTCATAATGAAATCTGGGGGAAATTTTTGTTCAATTCCAATGTTGTGATTATCTAATTTATCTAATGTTGCATTATCTATAGGCTGTACAAAGCTCAGAGACAAATATTGTTTCTGTCCTCCTTGATAATGGAGCAGATCCCAATATTAAAGATTCCAATGGAGAAACAGCACTACACCATGCAATATATGTTGACAGTCCAGATATTGTCACCAGCCTTCTTGAATTTGGGGGATATATTGAAGAAACTACACAGGTAAAGTTTTTCCAAATTTTATTTCCAAGTATTTGAAAAATAAATGCTTTAAATGTCATTTACATTTGTTGAAGATGCTTTCTGTCTTCCATTGAATGGATTTGGCATCTTTGTCAAAAATCAGGTGTCCACTGGAAGTCTACATCAGTTTTGGAGTGGACTAGATATCTTTTAACACATGTAAGCAGGGTTGGAGAATTGCAGTCCTGAGAAACATGAGAATGTGCATTAGGCTGATAACAAGAAAAAGACTATTGGTCTCCAGTCCAAGGCAAACATTCTGTTCTCAGGGTTAGATACAAGATTTTTCAGTTTGGCTGTGGAATATGAAGTATTGTGAAATATTAATTAATATCATTACAGGATGGACTTACACCTCTGCTGCTAGCACTCCGAGAAAAGAAAATATGTACAGCAGAATATTTAATAAATCATGGTGCAAATATTCATGCACGTGATGATTATCAAAGGTACTGTGCTTTGACTCTTTACAACACTACTTGTAGCCTAGAATAGTAAAAATCATTCCTTCAAACAGAAGCTATAATGGAAATATTCTAAAGAGTAACAACAAATCATCTGTTACATCAAAATATATATTATATGAAATGATTATAGCAAAGAATGATATATAGTTAAGTTTATAATCCCTATGATAATGAGAGCTTTTTTTTTCTTTTGGGTTTTATTTTTATTTTTTAATTAACTAATTACAATTTATTCCCTTTGTATCCCTGCTATAGCCCTCTCCCTCATCTCTCCCTCATCCCACCCACCTTTTCTCTTCTCTCCCTGTTCCCCTTCCCTAGTCCCCTGATAGAGGAGGACCTCCTCTTCCTCTATCTGACCCTAGCCTATCAGGTCTCATCAAAGTTGGCTGCATCATTTTCCTCTGTGGCTGGCAAGACTTCACCCCCTGAGGGGAGGTGATCAAAGAGCAAGCCACTGAGTTCAGGTCAGAGATAGCCCCTGTATGCCTTACTAGGAACCCGCTTGGAAACTGAGTAGCCTGTGGGCTTTCTCTGAGCAGGGAGTCTTCATGCTTGGTCCTTGGTTGGAGTATCTATCAGTCTCTGCAGGTCCCCTTGAAACCAGGTTTTGGGTCTGTGTTGTTCTCCTTGTGGAGCTACTGTCCCCTCATGGTCTTTCTATCTCCCTCTTCTTGCATAACGCTTCCAGGATTCTGCCCAAAGTTTGGCCACGATTCTCAGTATCTCCTTCGATACCCTGATGGGTAGAGTCTTTCAGAGGACCACAGTGGAAGCTCTTGTTCTGTTCCTTGTCTTCTCCTACTTTTGATACTCATCCTGTTTGCCCTTCTGAGTGAAGTTTCAGCCTCTTCCCTAGGGTCCTCCTTGTTATTTAGCTTCTTTAGGACTATAGATTTTAGTATGCTTATCCTGTATTATATGGCTAATATCCACTTATAAGTGAGTATACATCAAATGTATCTTTCTTCCTCTAGGCTACCTCACTCAGGATGATGTTTTCTGGTTCCTACCATTTCCTGAAAATTTCATGATTTCCTTGTTTTTAAATGCTGAGTAGTATTCCACTGTGTAAATGTTCCACACTTTCTGTATCCTGGCCTCCATTGAGGGACATCTGAGTTGTTTCCAGATTCTGGCTATTACAAACGAAACTGCTACAAATGTAGTTAACCAAATGTTTTTATTGTATGGTGGAACATCTTTTGGGTATACGCCCAAGACTGGAATAATTCGATCATGAGGAAGCACAATTCCTATTTTACTGAGAAAGAGCCAGATTGATTTCCAAAGTGGTTGTACAAGTTTATATTCCCACCAGCCATGAAGGAAGATTCCTTTTTCTCCACAATCATGAGAGATTTTTTTTCTAATTTATAATATGATTTTGTCTTTCATATGATCTTATACCAGCTGACAGAATTCATATTGGTATTTTTTAAAATGTAAATTAAAAGTCAAGTTACTGATTTATCATGAAATTCTATCATGAAAGCACATTATCATAAAATCACATTACTTTAATATTTTCAAGTATAAATAAAGGTTAAAATTATAAGTTGCATGACACTGTGCTTTACATTTCTTTCTTTGAGTAATACTTACATCAGGATTTTCATGGGTGACCAGTACTAGCAGATACTGTTAATGTTGTTTTTTACATAATTAAAAATTGATATTTTCATTACCTCATATCAAAGAAAGAAAGAAATGTAACTTTAATTGGATAACTTTTGTTTTATTTTATTTATTTTTAATTACATTTTATTCACTTTGTATTCCAGTTTTAGCCCCCTCTCTCATCTCGTCCAGATCCTATCCTCCCTCCCTTTCCTCTCCTATCTCTCTTCCCTAGTCCACTGATAGGGGTTTTTCCTCTACTGTCAGACCCTACCTTATTAGATCCCATCAGAACTTCCTGGATCGTCTTCCTCTGTGTGCTGGCTGGGTCGCCTCACGAGGAAGAACCAGGAAGAAATGATCAAGGACTAGGCCACTGAGTTCATGTCAGAGACTGTGTCTTTTCCTCTTACTAGGGAACCTACATGGAGACTAAGCTGTCTATAGGCTACATCTGAGAAGGAGTTCTTGGTCTTCTTTATAAAGTCTTCGGTTGATACATCAGTCTCTGTAGCCCATCCTGGGCCCCACTATTTTTGGCTTTGTTGGTCTCTTTGAGTGACTCCTGTCCTCTCTGGGTCCTTTCATATCCCCTTTCTTCCATAAGACTCCCTGTGCTGTATACAGAGTTTGGCTGTGAGTCTCTGTATCTGTTTAGAGGCCCTGCTGGTTGGAGTCTCTCAGATGATATGATAGTATGCATGAGTGACCCCAAAAATTCAAACAGAGAGCTACTACTGCTGATAAACACCTTCAGCAAAGTGGTTGGATACAAAATTAATTCAAAAAAAGTCAGTAGCTCTACTGTATACAACAGACAACAGGAGTGAGAAAGAAATTAGGGAAACAACACCCTTCACAATAGCCACAAATAACATAGAGTACATAGGTGAAACTCTACCCAAGCAAGTAAAAGACTTGCACACACACACACACACACACAAAAAAAACAAAACAATAGCACGTAAAGCCTCTGAAAAAAAGAAATTGAAGATGATATCAGAAGATGAAAAGATCTCCCATCCTCATGGATTGGTAGGATTAACACAGTAAAAGTGGCCATTCTACCAAAAGCAATTTACAGATTCCATGCAATTCCTATCAAATTTCTAGCAAAATTCTTTATAGACGTTGAAAGAATAATTGGATAAACCTTAGTGAAGATAAATGATAGGTAGGTGGTAGAGAAACCCATAGTGATACAATACAGTGTTAGTTCCAATATTTTCAAGTTTATAGTCATACAACCTTATGAACACTCTTTAAATCCAAATATGATTTTGTTGTACATGTGCAAAGAAGGTAAACCAGCTTGAAAGGTGGTTGTAAATTAGTTAGTGGTATGCAGTTTACTGCTTATTTGTGTCAGTAATTGAAATATTTTTTGATATATTTTAACATTGTTTTATAACATTACTACTATGGTTTGATGCACATACTAATTTTTTATCAGTGAATTATATTACATTGCACTAGAAAGAGACTTGCATTCTCCATATAAATTTTCTATACTTCTGCAAAATGAGTCTTCACACAGTTATCCTAATAAACAAACAAAAATAGGAATTCAGCTATATAAAGTAGCACATTGGGCCAAGAAGTTTTCTTTCTTTAGCCTTACAGATAATTTAAAAATATGAACTCCGTGCATTCAAGATGCTTAAATTTAGTTAATAAATGGTTAAACACACACACATCGATTTGGTACAATATATTAATTTCAGTATTTAAATAATTTATCTCTGTCATTCTAGAACATCGTTCATGTATGCAGTTCGATGTGACTCTGAAGCCACTGTTGAGCTTTTACTTGAGAAAGGTGTTGATTACTCCTTAAAGGATGTATTTGGGTGGAGTGCACTTCGGTATGCTGTTATAGGAAAACGCAAAGTGTAAGTACACATTTTAAAATGCTAACTAACATTAAATTTAGGCATAAAATATTTGCAAATGCATTTTTACATCAGGATAGACTTTATTATTTAAATACTTTTGAAATGGAATATTTCAGTCAATGCCACTTGCCAAGTTGCAAGCTAAGTAAGATTAGTGTGAAGTAGCAATGGAAGCAGAAGACTTTGTCTCAGGACTGATTGATGGTGGTTCTGGCAATCACACCCTGGGACCTGAATGTCCTAGTTATGTGTTTACAACCAAGTTGCACCCCTATCTTCTCTTTTGAAGAACTGTGATCTTTTTCTTTGTAGATTCCAGCATACTCTGGCTTATGATTCATTCCAACTGTAAAGGCCATGCATGGCATACAATTTTATTTTGTGAGTTGCTTTTTTACTCTCAAAGTTTGTACTTTAGCAGAAAACCTGATACTTTTTTACTGGGAAATATTTTTCCATGTTAATTCCCTCTGTGCCCAACCCCTAACAGGTTCCCAAAGTCCAAGGAAATCAAAGATCTTACATAGGTGAGATGGCTGTGGCATACCTGATGAAAATTTAGTAAGCTTTGGTTCAAGGCAATTTGATGCAAAGAAGCCTGCACTTTAATCTAGGATTGAATAATCTTGAATATCAGTCTGTACCTACTGATTGTGATCTGTGAGTCTTTATTATAATCATCATGGAGGCATGAGAGCTAGGTATTCAACACATCCATGTGTTTATAAACTTCTTCCTTTCAATTTTTTGGTTATATTTTTCTTTTTAAATATTTTATACTTATTATTTATTACAGTTTATTCACTTTGTATCCTGGCTGTAGGCCCCTCTCACATCTCCTCTTGGTCCCACCCTCCTTTGTTCCCTCCTTAGTAAGGAGAACATTGGCAGTCACTGGTGTGAACTCAGTTACCTGCTCTTTGATTAACTCCCCCTTGTGAAGTTGCCTTACTAGGCCACAGAGAAAGAGGATCCAGACAGTTCTGAGAAGACCTGATAGGCTAGGGTCAGGCAGTAGGGGAGGAGGACTTTCTCTATCAGTGAACTAGAGGGGGAGAACTTTTTCCTTTTTAAAAATACTATGGTCTGGCAGCTGAGACTCTTAAAATGGCTCTGCACCCATAGCAAGGCATCTGAATCTTATCATAAGTTCAAAGAACTCCATTATCCTAGAAGACCATCACAGGCAGTTACTTTGGAGGAGTCTCCTTTCTGCCATCAAATTTAGGGATGTATGAAGTTATCACATGGATTCAATTGCTTGCAGAATGAGACCAGAAATGTTTTCTATCTGTCATATAATCTGTATAAGAGCATTCCTTTCTCAGGGAAGGTGTCAGGAAATGATTGTCCTACCAAGGGATTTTTCATTAAGGAACATTTTTCAAGACACTTGAGTCTGTACCTCAAGAGTTCAGGATATTTTTCAACTCTTCCTCAGAAGGAAGACACTGAATACAATTCTCTGCATCTAACTCATATTAAGTGTATTTAATGTGTTCAATCTCATCATTATTTTTAGGCATGTATGAAAGATTATTTTTTCTTCTGTATAAGTTGAGGGTAAGCATGGAGATTCAGGATCATTATGACAATGACAATACTCAATTGACTCAGTGTTTCTGTTTCTAAGGGAAGACCAGCATTAGACCAACCCATGCCTTAAAATTCTATAGTGTTATCATATATGGCTGACATATTTAAATTTTTTTTTACCTTTGCTTGTTTAGTCATTTTACATTATGATCCCAGCCATCTCTCTGCTCTCCTCCCATTCACACCCTTATATACCCTCCTTCCTTTTTCCCCTCTCCTCTTAGAGAAAGGGAAGCTCCACGGGGTATGAACCCACCCTGGTCAAATCACAACAGGGCTAAACACATCCTCTCCCACTCATGTCTGACAAGGAAGCTCAGCTAAGGGAAAGGGATCCAGAGGCAGGTAACAGAGACAGAGACAGCCCCTACTCCCATTGTTAGGGGAACCACATGATGAGCAAGCTGCACCTCTGCTTCATATGTGTAGGGGATCTAGGTCCAGCCCATGAATGTCCTTTGGCTGGTGGTTCAGTCCCTGTGAGCTCCCATGGGCCCTGGTTAGTTGACTCTGTAGGTCTTCTTGTGGTGTCCTTGACCCTTCCAGGTCCCTCTATCCTTCCTTCCACTCTTCTATAAAACTCCTTGGGTTCGTCCTACATTTTGGCTGTGTGCTTCTGTATTTGTTTCCATGAGATGCTAGATGAAGCCTATGCTAGGCTCCTGTCTGTAAGCAAAGCAGAATTTCAATAATAGTTAGGGGTTGGCTCTCTCCAATGGTGTGGATTCAAATTTGTGATAGCTAGCCATTTTTTTTTTACCATACCCGCAATCTGTGCTCCATCTTTATCTTTATGCTTCCTGTAGATAAGGCAAATTTTAGGTCAAAGTTTTTATGGATAGGTTGGCATCCCCCTCTTTCCATTTGCAGTCCCACCTGCCTATAGGAGGTGGTGACTTCAAGTTCCTTAACGTCTGCTCCTAGGAGTCTCAACTAAGCTCACCCTCTTGGATTCCCTGGAGCCTCCTCTATCCCAGTGCTGCCCCTACTAATTTACATTGTCGCTCCTTATTCTCTCCCTCCATCCTTCACCCCACTCTCCTTACACCTGATAAACACCCTCAGTACCCTCTTCACCCCCTCTCCCACCCATTTCACCCACTCCATCTACTTTAGATATCTATTTTAATTCCTGTTCTGAATGAGATTATATCATCTTCCTTTACTCCCTCTTTGGTTTCTTGGGTCTATGGATTGCAGCATGCTTATCCTATACTTTATAGCCAATATCCACTTATAAGTGGGTACATAACATGTGACTTATAAGGTTACTTCACTCAGGATTTTTCTAGTTCTGTCCATTTGCTGTAAATTGCATGATGTCTTTGCTTTTGATAGCTGAGTAGTATTCCATTGTGTAAAGGTACGACATTTTCTTTATCCATTCATCGGTTGAGGACATCTAGGTATTTTCCAGTTTTGGGTTACTATTAATAAAGCTTCTATGAAAATACTTGAGCAAATTTCCTTGTGGTATGGTATGGTGAAGCAGCTTTTGTGTATATGCTCCAGAGTAATATTGCTGGGTCTTGAGGTAGATCTACTCCCAATTTTCTGAGAAACCTCCAGATTGATTTTCACAGTGGTTGTACATGTTTACACTCCCACCAGCAAAGAAGGTGTGTTCCCCTTGCTCCACAACCTTGCCAGCATGTACTGTCACTTCAGTTTGTAAGATGGATTGTCAGTGTCATTTTGATTTACATTTCCCTGATGACTAAGGAGAGTGAACATTTCTTTCACTGATTATCAGTAATTAGAGATTTCTCAGTTGAAAAATCTCATTTTAGCTCTGTACCCATTTTTAAATTGGGTTATTTTGTTTGTTGGTGTTTCATTTCTTGAGTTCTTTATATATTTTGGATATTAGCCCTCTGTTGGATGTAGCATTTGTGAAGGTCTTCTCCCTTTCTGTAGGCTGTTCTTTTTTAATGTTCTTTGCCTTGAACAAGCTTTTCAATTTTGTGGGGTCTAGTATATAAATTGTTGATCTTAGTGCCTGAGCTGTTGGTGTTATGTTTAGAAAGTTGTCTCTTGTCCCAATAAGTTCAAGGCTATTCCCCAATTTCTATTCAGTTAGATTTAGTGTATCCACCTTTATATTGAGATCTTTTATCCACTTGGACTTGAGTTTTCTGCAACAAGATAGATGTGAATCTGCTTGCATCTTCTACATGTAGACATACAGTTAGACTAACATGATTTGTCGAGGATGCTTTCATTTTTCCATTGTGTGATTGACTCTTTAGGTAGTAATTACAGTGTCTGATATGTGAAGCATTTGATAATAGGTGCATTACTGATTTACACAGCAGTTTTCAAGTTCAAATGGTAAATCAGCTCAAGATTGTGAAGCAAATTATATACTACTTTACTATTTATATATTTAGGTAGTAAAATTTTCATAGTTAATAGGTGAACTAAAGCAGCAAAATCTTGAGTTTTGAAAGCCTAAGTTGGGAGCCTAGAAGAAACACTGTCTGAGAACAAGTATACTTAGGACTCCTACTAATATCACGGCACTTTCCATCATGTCAAGGTAATCTAGATGGTTTGAGATGTATTACCTTTGTATCAACACCATTTCTTTTTGTTCTCTTTTTCCGTGATGAGAAGCTTTGTAAAATCACTTAGAGCTTATACATTTGAAGGGTATAGCAAAATATTCTTAAAAAATATATATCTGATTTTTTAAAAATACTTGTGAGAATTTAGTATCTTGATAAAAGGTTTCCTATTAGTATTAAACTAATAACTTTATTACCACTTCTTTTGTACATGTCAGAAGGACTGTGATTTTGGAGTATGAGGACGCAATGCTCACAGATCAACAAAATGACTCTACAGGTAAGTCTTCTTACAGTTTCATTCTCCAAAGTTCTTCCTTGGATTAGAAAGGTTGTAGTAAAAATGCTTTGATTCTCTGTAACAGGATATCATATAGGTGTATTTCCAAGAACAATATAGTTAAATCTTGAGGGTGGTTTGTTTCCAGTTTCCTGAGAAACCACAATCCTAGAGATTTGCATTCCCACCACCAGGAAATGAGTGTTCCTCACACCTTTCATCCACAAAGAGAAGTATTGGTTTTGAAATACGTTTAATTGAAATATAATTGCATTGCTTTTCCCCTTTTCTTTCCTCTCTCCAACTTCTCCTTATCAGCTTTGAAAACTGAGTTTCCATTGAAGTCAGAATAATTTAAGAAATTGTCTGAAACACTGTTTTCTATAAAGTGGATCTAATTTTCTTTTCGAATTTTTTTTAATTTATTACAATTTTTCACTGTGTATCCCAGCTGTAGCTCCCTCCCTCTCAATCCCATCCTCCCTCAACTTTCTCCCCTCATCCATCTCCACAAGTCCACTAATAGGGTAAGTGTCCTCCCCTTCAATCTGACCAAAACTTATCAGGTCTCATCAGGACTGGCTGCATTGTATTCTTCTGTGACCTGGTAAGGCTACTCCCTTAGGGGGTGGTGATAAAAGCCAGCCACTGAGTTCATGTCAGAGAGAACCCCTGTTCCCTTAATAGGGAACCCACTTGGACACCGAGCTTCATGGGCTATATCTACGCAGGAGTTCTAGGTTATCTCCATGAACGGTCCTTGGTTGGAGTATCAATCTCAGAAAATAGTCCTGGGCTCAAATTTTTGGGTTCCCTTGTTATTCTTGTGATGCTCCTGTTCCATCCTGGCCTTTCTATCTGCTCCTTCTTTGATAAGATTCCCTGCACTGTTCCAAATTTGGCTAAGACTCTCGCCATCTACTTTAATACCCTGCTGGGTAGAATCTTTCAGAAGCCCTCTGTGGTAGGTTCCTGTCCTGGTTCCTGTTTTCTCCCTGTTCCAATTTCAATCTCGTTTGCCTTTCTGAATGAGGTTTGAGCATTTTCCCAAGAGTGCTCCTTCTTGCTTAGCTTCTGTACGTGTACAGATTTTCTTATGATTATCCTATATTACATATTTAATATCCACTTGTAACTAAGTATATACCATGTGTGTCTTTATGTTTCTGTGATACACCACTCAGGATGATCTTTTCTAATTCTGACGATTTGGCTGCAAATTTCATGATTTCCTTGTTTTTAATTGGTGAGTAGTATTCCATTTTGTAAATGTACCACATTGTATACATTTCTCCATTGACGGACACCTACATTATTTCCTAATTCTGGGTATTACAAAAAAAGCTGCTATGAACATAACTGAACAAATGTCCTTATTGAATGTTGGGGCATCTTTTGGGTATATGCTCAGGACTGGTATAGCTGGATCTTGAGGTAGAACTATTCCCAATTTTCTGAGAAAGCACCAGATTGATTTCCAAAGTGGTTGTACAAGTTTACATTCCCACCAGCAATGGAGGAGGGTTCCCCTTTCTCCAGATGCCCTCCACCATGTGTTCTCACCTGGGTTTTCTGTCTTAGCCATTCTGGTGGTTGTAAGGTGAAATCTCAGGGTCATTTTGATTTGTATTTCCCTGATGATTAAGGATGTTGAGCATTTCTTTAAGTGTTTCTCTGCCATTCAATATTATCTATTCAGTTCAGTACCCTATTTTTTATTTTAATTTTATTTTTTATCTTAACTACAGTCTTTCACTTCATATCCCAGCTATAGCCCCCTCCTTCATTTCTTCCCATTCCAACCCTCCCTCCCTCATCTCCTCCCATACCCTTCTCCAAATCCACTGATAGGGGAGGTCCTCCTCCCTTTCCATCTGAACATAGCCTATCAGGTCTCATCAGGACTGGCTGCATTGTCTTCCTCTGTGGGCTGGTAAGGATGCCCCCTCAGGGAGAGGTGATCAATGTGCCAGCCACTGAGTTCATGTTGGAGACAATCTCTGTTTCGTTTACTGGGGAACGCACTTGGATACTGATCTACCATGGGCTACATCTGAGCAGGGATTCTAGGTTATAACCATGAATGGTTCTTGGTTGGAGTATCAGTCTCAGATAAGACCCCTGTGCCTATATTTTTGGGTTCTCTTGCTCTCCTTGTGGAGTTTCTGTCCTCTCCAGGTCTTAATATGCCCCCTTTTTTCATAGGAGTACATACACTCTGCCCAAAGTTTGGTTGTGAGACTCAGAATCTGCTTTGATACACTGCTGGGTAAAGTCTTTCAGAGGCCCTCTTCAGTAGGCTCCTGTCCTGTTTCCTGTTTTCTCTAGATTCCAATGCCTATCCTGTTTGTCTTTCTGAGTGAGGATTGATTGTTTTACCAGGGTCCTCCTTCTTCCTTTGCTTCTTTAGCTGTACAGATTTTACTATGTTTATTCTATATTATATGTCTATTATCCACTTATAAATAAGCATATTCCATGTGTGTCTTTCCGCTTCTTGAATACCTTACACAGGATGATCTTTTGTAGATCCCACCATTTCCCTGCAAATTTCATGATTTCCTTGTTTTTAATTGTTGAGTAGTATTCCATTGTGCAAATGTACCACAATTTATGTATTCATTTCTCCCTTGAGGAACATCTGGATTGTTTCCAGGTTCTGGCTATTACAAATAAAGCTTCTAGGAACATGGTTGAGCAAATGTCCTTGTTGTGTACTTGAGAATATTTTGGATATTTGCCTAGGAGTGGTATAGCTGGATATTGAGGAAACAGTATTCTTAATTGTCTGAGAATGCACCAGATTGATTTCCAAAGTGGTTGTACATGTTTACATTCCCACCAGCAATGGAGGAGGGTTCTACTTTCTCCACATCTTCTCTAGCATGTTTTCTTACTTGAGATATTTTTATCTTAGCCATTTTGATGGGTGTAATGTGAAATTTCAGCGTCTTTTTAATTTGCATTTTCCTGATGACTAAAGAAATGTTTCTCTGCCATCCTATTTACCACTACAGAGATTTTTATATTTAGATATGTACCACATTTTTAATTGTATTACTTTATTTGTTGCTGTTTAACTTCTTCACTTCTTTACATATTCTGGAAATTAGCCTTCTGTCAGGTATAGTGCTGGTGAAGATCCTTTCCCAGTCTGTAGGCTGTTGTTTTGTTCTGATGACATTGTCTTTTGCTTTACAGAAGCTTTTCAGTTTCATGAGGTCCCACTTATTGATTGTTAATCTTAGAGCCTATACTGATGGTGTTCTCTTCCAGAATTTGTCTTCTGTACCAACGAATTCAAGACTCTTCCCTACTTTTCTTCTAACAGATTTAGTGTGTCTTGTTTTAGGTTGAGGTCTTTGATCCACTTGGACTTTAGTTTTGTGGAGGGTGATAAATATGGCTCTATTTGCATTTTTCTACATGTAGATATGCATTTAGACCAGTACCATTTGATGAAAATGCTATCTTTTTTCCATTATATGATCTTGGAATCATAGTCAAAAATCAAGTGTCCATAAATTTGTGGCTTTATTTCCTGTCTTCTATTCGATTCCTTTGATCCACCAGCCAGTTTCTATGCCACTACCATGCAGTTTTTATTGCTGTTTCTCTATTATACAGATTGAGATCAGGGATGGAGATACTGCCTGAAGATCTTTTATCTTAGAGGATTGTTTTAGCAATTTTGGGTTTCTTTCTTTCTTTTCATCTTTCTTTCTTTCTTCCTTCCTTCCTTCCTTCCTTCCTTCCTTCCTTCCTTTCTTTCTTTCTTTCTTCCTTCCTTTTTTCTTTCTTTCTTCATTCTTTTGGAGACAGGTACACAAAATTTACTCTATCTTTAAGTCTGAAATACACAGGTTAGAAGAATAAAATGAGTATGTTATTATAATGGTAAGGGCTTATATGAGGAGGGAGAGAAATAGAGGAATTGAGTAACACATAAAGATGAGTGGGGATGAACAATTATGTTTTACAAAATGTACAATTCCGAGGAATTCAATGCTGAAACTTAGAAAAGTATGAATGAAGCATAGCTGAATCTTTGGCATCAATTCTGTGTTTCTTGTTATTCCATATGAAATTGAGAATTTTTATTTTAAGGTCTGTGTTGGTAATTTGATGGGAATTGCATTCAATCTGTAGAATGCCTCTGGTAAGATGTCCATTTTCTCCATGTTAATCCTTCAAGCCATGAGCATGGGAGATCTTTCCATCTTCTGATATCTTTGTCCATTTCTTTCTTCAGAGAATTGAAATTTTTTTTTCATATAAGGCTTTGACTTGCTTGGTTAGAGTTACAGCAAGGTACTTTATGTCCTTTGTGAAAGGTGAGGTTTCCCTAATTTCTTTCTCAGTCCTTTCGTCTTTTTTATTAAGGAGGGCTAATGATTTTTTTAGTTAATTTTGTATTCAGCCACTTAGCTGAATATGTTTATCAACTGTGGGCATTCCCTAGTAGAATTTTTGGGTTCACTCAGGTATACATCATATCATCTGCAAATAGTGATACTTTGACATCTTCCCTTTCAAACTGAATCCTCTTGATCTCCTTTAATTGCCTTATTGCTCTAGCAAGGACTTACAAAACTATGTGGAAGAGAGATAGAAGGAGTGGGCAGCCTTGCCTTGTCCCTGATTTCAGTGAGATTGATTTAAGTTTCTCTCCATTTAGTTTGATGTTGGATGTAGGCTTGCTATATACTGCCTTTACTATTTTGGTATATGTCTTGTATCCATGATCTCTCCAGGACTCTAAACATGAATGAATGTTGGATTTTTGTCAAATGCTTCTTCAGCATCTGAGAAGATTATCATGTGTTTTTTTTTCCAGTTGCTTTATATGGTAGATTACATTGATAGATTTACATAAATTGAACAACTCCTGCATGTCTGTGATGAAGCCTACTTGGTCCTAGTGGATGATATCTTTGATGTGATTGTGGATTCTATTTGAGAGTATTTTTGTTGAGTATTTTTGCATAATTGTTCATGAGGGAGATTGGCCTGAAATTCTCTTTCTTTGTTGGGTCTTTGTGAGGTTCAGGTGTCAAGGTGACTGTGGCTTCATAGAATGAGTTTGGTAATGTTACCTCTGTTTCTATTTCCTGGATTAGTTTGAAGAATATTGGTGCTAACTCTTCTTTGAAGATCTGGTAGAATTCTGTGCTGAATCTACCTGAATGTGGGCTTTTTTTAGATGGTAGCCTTTTGATAACAGCTCCTATTACTTTAGGGGATATAAGACTATTTAATTTATTTACCTGGTCTTGATTCAGCTTTGGTAATTTGAATTGATCAAGAAAATTTTCAACTTCATTAAGATTTTCAAATTTTGTTGCATAGAGGCTTTTGAAGTAAGACCTTCAAAATGATTGTTTGGATTTCCTCAGTGTCTGTCATTATATCTTCCCTTTCATTTCTGATTTTGCTGATTTGGATAGTATCTCCTTGCCTTTTAGTTAGTTTGGCTAAGGGTTTGTCTATCTTGTTGATTTTCTCAAAGAACCAGATCTTGGTCTCATTGATTCTTTGAATTGTTTTACTTGTTTCTAATACATTGTTTTCTACCCTGAGATTGACTATTTCCAGCCATCTACTCCTTTTGATTGTGTCTGCTTCTTTTTTTTCTAGGGCTTTCACCAGAACCATTAAGTTGCTTTTATGAGATGTTTCAAATTTCTTCTTGAGGCTCTTAGGGCTATGAAATTCCCTTTGAGAATGGCTTTCATTGTGTCTCATAAGTTTGGGTATGTCTTGCCATCATTTTCATTGATTCCTTAGAAGTCTTTAACTTCTTTATTTCTTCCTTGACCAAACTGTCATTAATTAGCCAGTTGTTCAGTTTCCATGTGTGTTTAGGCTTTTTGCTATTTCTGTTGTTGAGGTCCAGCTTTAGTCCACGGTGGTCAGACAGGATACAAGGGATTGTTTTAATCTTTGTGTATCAGTTGAGGCTTGTTTTGTGACCAACTATATGGTATATTTTGGAGACGGTTCAATGAGATGCTGAGAAGAAGGTAAATTCTTTTGTGTTTTGGTGAAAGGTCCATTTGTTTCATGACCTCTGTCAGAGTCATTGTTTCTTTGTTTAATTTCTGTTTTATTGACCTGTCCTTTGCTGAGAGTGAGCTGTTGAAATCTCCCACTATTAATGTGTGGGGATCTATGTGTGGTTTCAGTTTTATTAATGTTTCTTTTTTTTAACTTTTATTAATTACACTTTATTCACTTTGTATCCTCCCACAAATCCCTCCCTCCTCCCCTCCTAATCCCACCTTCCATCCCCCTTCTTCAAGCATGACCATCCCCATGTCCACTGATAGGGAAGGACCCCCTCTCCTTCCTTCTGATCCTAGTCTATCAGATCTCATCAGGAGTGTTTGCATTGTCATATTCTGTGGCCTGGTAAGGCTGCTTCTCCCTCAGGGGGAGGTGATCTAAGAGCAGGCCAATCAGTTTATGTCAGAGGCAATCCCTCTGCCCATTACTATGGAACGCACTTGAACACTGAACTGCCATGGGCTACATCTATTCAGGGGTTCTAGGCTATCTCCATGCATGGTACTTGGTTGGAGTATGAGTCTCTGGAAAGACCCCTGTGCTCAATTTTTTTTGGTCCTGTTGCTTTCCTTGTGGAGTTCCTGTCCTTTCCAGATCTTACTGTTTCCCACTTCTTTCATAAGATTCCATGCACTCTGCCCAACAGTTGGCCATAAGTCTCAGCATCTATTTTGATAGTCTGCAAGGCAGAGCCTTTCAGAGGCCCTCTGTGGCAGGTTCCTAACTTGTTTTCTGTTTTCTTCTTCTTCTGATGTCCATCCTCTTTGCCTTTTGGGATCGGGATTGAGCATTTTAGTCAGAGTCCTCCCTCTTGATTACTTTCTTTAGATTTACAGATTTTAGTAGATTTATCCTATATTATATGTCTATATGAGTGAGTATATACCGTGTGTGTCTTTCTGCTTCTGGGACAGCTCACTCAGGATGATCCTTTTCACCATTTCCCTGAAAATTTCATTATTTCCTTATTTTTCATTGTTGAGTAATATTCCATTGTGTAGATATACCACAATTTCTGTATCCGTTGTTCAGTTGAGGGGCATCTGTGTTGTTTCCAGCTTCTGGCTATTACAAATAAAGCTACTACAAACAAGGTTGAGAAAATGTCCTTATTGTGTACTTGAGCCTAGTTTGGATATATGCCTAGGAGTGGTATCGCTGGATCTTGAAGAAGCATTATCCCTAGTTGTCTGAGAAAGTGATAGATTGATTTCTAGAGTGGTTGTACAAGTTACATTCCCATCAGCAGTGGAGGAGCATTCCCCTTTCTCCACAACCTCTCTAGCATGTGTTGTCACTTGAGTTTTTCATCTTGGCCATTCTGATGGGTGTAACATGAAATCTCAGTGTCAATTTGATTTGCATTTCCCTGGTGGCTAATAATGTTGAGCATTTCTTTAAGTGTTTCTCTGCCATCCAATATTCCTCTACAGAGAATTCTCTGTTTAGCTCTGTTCCCCATTTTTTATTTGGATTACTTGGTTTGCTGCTTGTCAGCTTCTTTAGTTGTTCATATATACTGGATATTAGCTTGAGAGGAAACAAATGAAATGTGTAAAGACCTAGAGGAAGACAAAGTCAAACAAATTATGGCCATCCATAAAGAAATAGAGGAAGATAAAAACAAACAGATTATGGCCATCCACGAGGAAATAGAAGAAGAAAAATAAAAAAAAAACAAAAGATTATGGCCATCTATAAAGAAATAGCAGGAAGTTGCAGAGAAACAGTTTTTGGCCTTTAGAGAGGAAATACTTAAATCAGTGAAAGAAATAAAAGATACAGAGGATTGTTGAAACAAACAGCTGAAGGAATTGAAGGAAAAACAGGAAAATACAGTTAGGTGAAAGAAATCAACCAAATGGCTCAAGATCTAAAGATAGAATTGGAAGAAATGAAGAAAACACAAATGCAGGAAATTGCAGAAAGAACTTAGGGAAGAAAACAAAAACTAGAGAGGTAAGTACAACCAATAGACTACAAGAAATGGAAGAAAGAATCTCAGGTATGGAAGATACAGTGGAAGAAATCGATGTATCCGTCAAAGAAAATGTTAAATCTAAAAAATTCCTGACATAGACTGTCCAAGAAATTCAAGACAACATAAAAAAAAAACCTAAAAATAATAGGAATAGAGGAAAAAGAAGATTCTCTCCTCCAATGCCCAGAAAATATTTTCAACAAAATCATTGAAGAAAATTTCCCCAACTTTAAGGAGAGGCCAATAAGAATACAAGAAGACTACAGAACACCCAGTAAATTAGACCAGAAAAGAAAATCTTCCTGCCACATAATAATCAAAACATTAAGTATACAGAACAAAGAAAAAATACTAAAAGCTGCAAGGGAAAAAGGCCAAGTAACATACAATGGCAAACCCATCAGAATCACACCTTACTTCTCAACAGAGACTATGAAAGCCAGAAGGGCCTGGACAGATATCATTCAGGCCTAATAAAACACAGATGTCAGCCCAGGCTAATATACCCAGCAAAACTCTCAGTCCTCATCGATGGAGAAAACAAGATATTCAATGCCAAAAAAAAAAAAAAAATACATACACACAAATCCAGGGTTACAGAAGACACTAGAAAGAAAAATACAATTTAAGAAAACTAGCTACTTTCAAGAAAACACAGGAAATAATTAGCCTCACTACAGTAAAACAAAAAGCAACCAAGCACACAAACTGATTGTTTCTTTTAAAAATGTAGGTGCTCAGGTATTTGGGGCATAAATGATCAAAATTGTGATGTCCCCTTCGTAGAATTTTCATTTGATGAGTATGAAATGACCTTCCCATATCTTTTGATTTATTTTGGTTAAATCGTATTAGATATCAAAATGGCTACACCTGCTTGCCTGTTTTCCATTTGCTTGGAAAACCTTCTTCCAGCCCTGTATTCTCAGGTAATGTCTATCTTTGTGACTTCTGTGTGTTTCTTGTATGCAACACATTGTTGGGTCTTTTCTATCTATCCATTCTATTAGTCTGTGTCTTTATATTGGAGAGTTGAGTCCATTGATGTTGAGGGAGCTTAATTACCAGTGGCTGTGAGATGCTTTAGTTTTGCTGTTGGTTGTATTAGTGTGTTTGTGTGCTTAGATACTTTTAGTTTTTCTGTAGTGAGGTTATTTATGTTATTCCTGTGTTTTCCTCAATGTAGTTGCTTTTCTGCGTTGTATTTGTCCTTCTAGTATCTTCTGTAACAATGGATTTGTAGGTAGGAATTGTTTAAATACGATTTTGTCATTGAATATCTTGTTTTCTATCCATGATGACTGAGAGTTTTTCTGGGGATAGTAGCCTGGGCTGACATTTGTGTTCTCTTAGGGTCTGCAGAATATCTGTCCAGACCTTTCTGGCTTCCATAATTTCTGTTGAGAAATCAGGTGTGACTCTCTGTGTATGGTCCTTGGTTAGAGTATCATCTCAGAAAACATCCAGAGTGCCCATATTTTTTGGTTCTGTTGTTCTCCTCCTGGTCTTTCTATCTCCCCCTTCTTTAATAAGATTCCCTGCACTCTGGCCAATGTTTATCTATTAGTCTCAGCATCTAGTTTGATACCCTGATGATTAGAGCCTTTCAGAGGCCCTCTGTGGTAGGCTCCTGGCCTGTTCCCTGTTTTACAACTAGGAACAGTGGTACTTCCAGATCCAGGTATGCCACTCCTAGGAATATATCCAAAATATCCTCACGTATAATGCAAGCAATCACAGTAAGACCACCAACTACACAATAAAAGGAACTGACTTTCATTTTTCACTATTATCTATCAATATCAGTTTACTCTCCAATAAAAAGACACAGACTAACAGAATGGGTGCGGAAACATGACCCAATATTCTGCTGCATCCACAAAACACACCTCTGCAACACAGATAAACACTGTTTCAGAGTAAAGGGCTGGAAAAAGATTTTTCAAGTAAATGGATTCACAAAACAAACTGGGATAGCTATCCTAATATCTAATAAAATAGAATTTAAATCAAAATTAATCAAACAAGATGCAGAAGGGCACCTCATTCTCTTCAAAGGAAAATTCCATCAGGAGGGCATCACAATTTCGAACATCTATGCCCCAAATAAAAGACCACTTACATTTGTAAATGAAACATTATTAAAGCTGAAATCACACATCGATCCTAAAACCGTAATAGTGGGAGACTTCAAAACTCCACTCTCACCAAGGGACAACTCCTCCGGACATAAGCTAAACTGGAAAATAAGGGCACTTACAGAGGCTCTAAATCAAATGAACCTAATAGATGTCTACAGTAATTTTCACCCAAATATAAAAGAATATACCTTCTTTTCAGCACGTCATGGAACCTTCTCCAAAATAGACCATATAGTTAGTCATAAAGCAAGCCTCAACATATATAAAAATATTGAAATAATCCCGAGTATCTTATCTCATCACCATGTTCTAAAACTGGACCTCAACAGCAACAGAAATAGTAAAAAGCCTACACATACATGGAAACTGAACAACTCACTAATCAATGACAGCTGGGTTGGGGAAGAAATAAAGAAAGAAATTAAAGACTTCCAAGGAATCAATGAAAATAAAGGCAAAACATACTCAAACTTATGGGACACAGTGAAAGCAGTGCTCAGAAGAAAGTTCTTAGCCCCAAGTGCCTTCAAGAAGAAATTTGAAACATCTCAGACAAACAACTTAAAGGTTCACCTGAAAGCCCTAGGGAAAAAAAGAAGCAGACACACTCAAGAGGACTAGATGGCTGCAAATATTCAATCTCAGGGCAGAAAATAATAAATTAGAAACAAATAAAACAATTCAAAGAATCAATGAGACCAAGAGCTGGTTCTTTGAGAAAATCAACAAGATAGACAAACCCTTAGCCAAACTAACTAAAAGGCAGATAGAAACTGTCCAAACTGGCAAAATCAGAAACAAAAAGGGGGACACAATGACAGACACTGAGGAAATCCAAAAAATCATTAGGTCTTACTTCAAAAGCCTATATTCAACAAAATTTGAAAAATTAAAGGAAATGGATAATGTTCTTGATCAATTCCACTTGCCAAAATTAAATCAAGATCTGGTAAAAAGATTGAATAGCCGTATATTCCCCGAGGAAATAGAAGCAGTCATCAAAGACTCCTTTCCAAGAAAGCCCTGGGCCAGCACAGAATTTTACCAGACCTTCACAGAAGAGCTAACTCCAATTCTCTCCAAACTATTCCACCAAATAGAAACCAAAGGAACATTACCAAACTCATTCTATGAAGCCACAGTCACCTTGATACTTAACCACACAAAGACCTAACCCCCTCCGAAAAATAGAGAGAAGTTCAGATGTATCTCTTTTATGAACTTTAAGGCAAATATACTCAATATAATACTTGCAAACTGAATCCAAGAACACATAAAAGATATCATCCACCATGACCAATAGGCTTCATCCCAGGCACGCAAGGGTGGTTTAATATACGGAAATCCATTAATGTAATTCACCATATAAACAAACTGAAGAAAAACCACATGATCATTTTAGATGCCGAAAAATCATTTGATAAAATCCAACATCCATTCATGTTTAAATTCTTGAAGAGATCAGGGATACAAGGCACCTACTGAAACGTAGTAAAGGCAATATACAGCCAGCAAGCCTATGGCCAGCATCAAACTCAATGGAGAGAAACTTAAATCAATCCCACTGAAATCAGGGACAAGGCAAAGCTGCCCACTCTCTCCATGTCTATTCCACATTGTAACTGAAGTCCTAGCTAGAGCAATAAGACAACTAAAGGAGATCAAAGGGATCAAATCAGAAAGGAAGAGGTCAAAGTATCATTATTCGCAGATGTTATGATAGTATACATGAGTGACCCCAAAACTTCAAACAGAGAACTCCTTCAGCTGATAAACACCTTCAGGAAAGTTGCTAGATATAAAATTAACTCAAAAAAAAAATCAGAAGCCCTCCTGTATACCCAAGACAAAAGGGCCTAGAAAGAAATTAAGGGAAAAAACACCCTTCACAATAGCCACTAAAAACATAAAGTACCTTGGTGTGACTCTAACCAAGCAAGTGAAAAACCTGTTTGAAAACAAAACAAAAAAACACTACTTCAATTCTCTAAAGAAAGAAATTGAAGAAGATATCAAAAGATGGAAAGATCTCCTGTATTTATGCATCCGTATGATTAACATAGTGAAAATGACCATTCTGCCCTCCCAGGTCTCATCTCCACTGTATTAAATCTCTGTGCCCCCATTCTTACCTTGTTCTCTCTCTTCACCCACTATCTCGGTATGTTCTATTTCCCTTCCAAGTGAAATTTCTGCATCTTCCCTTGGATCTTCTAGTTTACTTTTCTTCTTTGGTTTTGTTCCTCTTAGTATGTTTATCCTGTACTATATGGCTTATATTCAGTCATAAGTGAGTAGATACCATGTGTCTCTTCTGGGTCTGGGTTTCTCCAGTCAGGATGATATTTTTTAACTCCATCCATTTGCCTACAAATTACATGATTTCTTTCTTTTTAATAGCCACATAGTATTCCATTGTGTAAAGAGGAAAGGGTTTCTGTTTTTTCATCTTTTTTATTTTTTAAAATTTATTTAATTTGTTTCCCAGATATAGTCCCATCCCTCACTCTTTTCCAATTCTTTCCTACTTCCCTCTTTTTCTCACATGCCCATCCCTCAGTTCACTGATAGGGGATGTCCATTGTGTAAATGTACCACAATTTCTGTATTCATTCCGCTATTGAGGGACATCTGGGTTGTTTCCAGATTCTGGCTATTACAAATAAAGCTGCTAGGAGCATGGATGAACACATGTCCTTGTTGTATACTTGAGGATAATTTAGATATATGCCTAGGAGTTGTATAGTTGGATCTTGAGGTAGAACTATTCCTAATTGTCTGAGAAATTGTCAGATTGATTTCCAAAGTGGTTTCATAAGTTTATATTCTCAATAGGAATGGAGGAGTCTTCCCCTTCTCCACATCCTCTTCAGCATGTGTTGTCACTTGAGTTATTGATCTTAGCCATTTTGATGAGTGTAAGATCAAATTTCAGGTTTGTTGTGATTTGCATTTCCTTGATGACTATGGATGCAGACCATTACTTTTCTTTATTTTTTGATTCCATTTAGATGAGTTACCTTTTTTAATGCAGCAACTTTTATTTCTTTTTAAAAATGTATTTATGTATTCATTTATTTATTACAGTTTATGCACATTGTATACCAGCTGTAGGCTCCTCCCTAAGCCCCTCCCAATCCTATACTCCTTCCCTCATCTCCTTCCTTAGGTCCCTACCTAAGGCCACTGATAGCGGAGGTCCTTCTCTTCTTCCCTCTGACCCTAGCCTAGCAATTTTCATCAGGAATGGCTGCATTGTCTTTATCTGGCCTGCTAAGGCTGTTCTCCCTCAGAGGAATGTGATCAAAGAGCCAGATACTGAGTTCATGCCAGAGACATTTCTTGTTCCCATTACTAGGGAATAAACTTGTACACTGAGTTTCCATGGGCTACATCTCCACAGGGGTTCTAGGTTATCTCCATGAATTGTCTTTGGTTAGAGTATCAGTCTCAGATAAGATACCTGGGCCCAGAATTTTTGCTTCTTTTTCTCTCCTTGTAGAGTTCTTGTGCCCTCCAGGTCTTTTATCTTCCCATACTTCAATAAGATTCCCTGTGCTTTGCCCATTGTTTGGCTATGAGTCTCAGCATTTGCTTTAATACTCTGCTGGGTATAGTCTTCCAGAGGCCCTCTGTGTGAAGCTCCTTTCCTGATCCCTAGTTTCTCCCTTTTCTGATGTCCATCCTGTTTGCCTTTCTGAGTGAGGATTAATCCTTTTACCCAGGATCCTCCTTCTAGCTTAGCTTCTTTAGGTATACAAATTTTAGTATATCCTATATTATATTTATATTTAGTTTATCCTATATTATATTTCTAATATCCAATTATAAATGAGTTTATACCATGTGTGTCTTTCTGTTTTTGAGATACTTCACTCAGCATGATATTTTCTAGTTCCCAAAATTTGCTTGCAAATTTCATGATTTCCTTGTTTTTAATTGCCTAATAGTATTCTATTGTGTAAATCTAACACACTTTCTATATCCATTGCTCAGTGGAGGGACATCTGTGTTGTTTCCAGATTCTTGCTATTATGAATAAAGCTGCTAAGAACATGGTTGAGCAAATATCCTTCTTGTATACTTGAATATATTTTGGATATATGCCTAGGAGTGGTGTAGCTGTATCTTAAGGTAGCACTATTTCTAATTGTCTGGGATAGCACCAGATCCAAATTGCTTGTACAAGTTTATTTTCCACCATCAATGTAAGAGGTTCCCCTTTCTCCACATCCTCTCCAGCATGTGTTGTCAGTTGAGTTTTTGGTCTTCGTCATTCTGATAGGTGTAAGATGTAATCTCAGGGTTGCTTTGTTTTGCATTTCCCTGATGACTGAGAATGTTGAAGAAAGTATCAGAAGATGGAAAGATCTCCCATGCTCATGGATCAGTAGGATTATCATAGTGAAAATGGCCACTCTGCCAAAAGCAATCTACAGAGTCAATTAACATCGAATTACCAACACAGTTTTTAAAGAACTTGAAAAACCAATTCTCAGTTTCATATGGAAAAACAAAGAAACAAATAAACACCAGAATTGTCAAAATGATCCTGTACAACAGATCATCTAGAGATATCTTCATCCCTGATCTCAAGCTGTACTACAGAGAAAGAGTAATAAAAACTGCATGGTACTGGCATAGAATCAGAATGGTGGATCAATGGAATGAATAGAAGATCCAGAAATAAAACCACACATCTACAGACACTGTATTTTTGACCAAATGCCAAAACCTTACATTGGAAAAAAAGACAGCATCTTTAACAAATGGTTGTGGTCTAACTGTATATCTACATGTAGAAAATGCAAATAGATCCATATTTATCACCTTGGACAAAACTAAAGTCCATGTGGATCAAAGACTTCAACATAGTGTCTGACACACTAAACCTGTTAGAAGAAATATTGGGGGAGAGCCTTGACCTCATTGGCACAGGAGACAACTTCCTCCACAGAACACCAACAGCACAGGCTCTAAGATCAACAATAAATAAATGGGACCTTAAAATTTTCTTTAAAGTAAAGGGCACTGACAAAGGACTCATATCCAGTATATATAAAGAACTAAAGAAGCTGAAAAGCAGCAAACCAAGTAATCCACTTAAAAATGTGGAACAGAGCTAAACAGAGAATTCTCGACAGAGGAATATCGAATGGCAGAGAAGCACTTAAAGAAATGCTCAACCTTATTAGCCATTAGGGAAATGCAAATCAAAACAACCCTGAGATTTCACCCTACACCCATCAGAATGGCCAAGATGAAAAACTCAAGTGACAACACATGCTGGAGAGGTTGTGGAGAAAGGGGAACCCTTCTCCACTGCTGGTGGGAGTGTAAACTTGTACAACCACTCTGGAAATCAATCTGGCGCTTCCTCAGACAACTAGGAATAGCACTTCCTCAAGATCCAGCCATACCACTCCTAGGCATATACCCAAAAGAGGCTCAAGCACACAAAAAGGACATCTGCTCAACCATGTTTGTAGCAGCTTTATTCGTAATAGCCAGAAGCTGGAAACAGCCCAGATGCCCCTCAACTGAGGAATGGATGCAGAAACTGTGGTACATCTATACAATGGAGTATTACTCAGCAATGAAAAATAAGGAAATCATGAAATTTGCAGGTAAATGGTGGGACCTGGAAAGGATCATCCTGAGTGAGTTGTCCCAGAAGCAAAAAGACACACACGGTATATACTCTCTCATATAAACATACAAACAGAATAAACCCACTAAAATCTGTACATCTAAAGAAACTAAGCAAGAGAGAGGACCCTACCTAAAACGGTCAATCCCCATCCTGAAAGGCAATGAGGATGGACATCCAAAGAAGAAGAAAACAGGAAACAACCTAGGACCCTGCTACAGAGGGCCTCTGAAAGCCCGAAGAAGAAAACAGGAAACGACCTAGGAACCTGCCACAGAGAGCCTCTGAAAGCCTCTGCCATGCAGACTGTGAAAGCAGATACTGAGCCTGAGGGCCAACTGACAGGCAGAGTGAATGGAATTTTCTGTAAGTAGTGGTAAATAGTAAGAGCTGGAGAGGACAGGAACTCCACAAGGAGGACAACAGAACAAGAAAATTTGAACACAGGGAACTTCCCAGAGACTCATACTCCAACCAAAGACTATTCATGGAGACAACCTAGAACCCTGAAAATGCAGCCACTTCTTATGAGAACTGATAGACTAAGATCAGAAAGAAGGAGAGGAGGATGTCCCCTATCAGTGGACTTGGGGAGGGGCATGCATGCAGAAAGGGCTGGGGGGAGGGTGGGACTGGGAGGGGAGGAGGGAGGGGCTTATGGGGGGATACAAAATGAATAAAGTGTAATTAATAAAAAAAAAAGTAAAGGGCACTGTCATTAGAACAAAACGACAGCCTACAGACTGGGAAAGGGTCTTCACCAACCCTATATCTGACAGAGTGTTAATACCCAGAATATATAAAAAACTCAAGAAGTTAAACAGCAACAAATAAAGTAATCCAATTAAAGATGGGGTACAGAGATAAATGAAGAATTCTCCATAGAGGAATATTGAATGACAGAGAAACACTTAAACAAATGTTATTGTATTGCTTTAAGGGATTATTTAAGGGATTCATTTCCCTTTTTTTAAAGCCTCTATCATCTTCATGAGATTGCATTTATAGTCATTTTCTTGTGCATGTTTTGTGTTAGGATATCCTGGGCTAGCTGTAGCATGATAGCTGGGTTCTGGTGGAGCCATATTGTCCTGGCTCTTCTTGATCTTATTCTTAAGCTGGTCATTTGATATGATTTTATCTCTGGTACTTGCGGGCTTCCTATAATGTAGGCTGAGTTGTGGGCCAGAAAATGGAGCACTGGGAGCTGTATGTGTTTTTCCTCTGTCCAGAGTATTTTAGGGGGACCAGCAAACAGGAGGAGCAAATTTTACCTGGTAGTTCCTAATGGCAGCAGGCCTCTGGGAATGCGAGTAGAGCTGTGATCTGGAGACGGAGCACTGAGGGAATAGTGTATGTTTCAACACTGCTGGGCTTTTCCAAAAGTACCCAGCCTATACAGAACTGTAAAATGGAGGGATCATATGTCTATCCTGGGTGGCAGCAGGCCTCCAGGAAAGAAGGCTGAGCTGTGGGCTAGCAAATAGGTGCACAGAGGAGATGGGACAGGACTCACCACTGCTGAGTTTGCTGGGAGGACAAAGCAGGCTGTCTGTGCCAGGTGGCAGCAGACCTCTGGGGATGCAATCTGAGCTGATCGTCCCTAATGACCAGAAGCCTCTTTGTGTCCCATGTTGAAGCAGGCCTCTGAGGATACAGGCGGAAATGTGGGTCAGGAATAGGATCACAACAAAAATTAGAAGAAACTAATAAATACCTTAAATAATGTCAAGACAAATTTCTGGTCTACATGGTAAGGTGCATTGCCAGAGGCTGACTCCCACCTGGGACAGGTAAGACCACCCATGCCCCAGGCCCTGCCTACTGGGTCCACCTGGACAAGTCCAGCAGTGGTGAGCTACACTTTGTCCCCTGAATGCTCCATCTCTAAGACCACAGCCCTACCTGCATTTGCAGAGTATCTTGGCCACCAGAGATCACCAGGTGAGACCAATCCCCCTTATGATTCCAGCCTGCCTTGTCCTCCTGGCAACCAGCAGTGGTGATTCCTGTCTGATCCACTGTACACACAGTCCCAACTCACATCTTAGCCTGTATCCCAAGATTGCTGCCACTTGGGACAGACAAAAGATATCTTGTCACTCTGAATGCTTCGTTCTCCTGAACAAGCTAAGCATTGGTGAGTTATTCCCTGTCCCCTGTACACTTCATCTCCCAGATCACAACCCTACCTGCATTCCCAGAAGCCTGCATCCATCAGGGACCAGACCTTCAAAGAAGAGCTAACTCCAATTCTCTTCAAACTATTACACAAACTAGAAACAGAAGGAACACTACCAAACTCATTCTATGAAGCCACAGTCACCTTGTTACCAAAACCTCACAAAGACCCAATAAAGAATAAAGGCCAATCTCCCTTATGAAAACTGATGAAAAAGTACTCAACAAAATACTTGCAAACCAAATACAAGAACACATCAAAGATATCATCCACTATGACCAAGTAGGCTTCATCCCAGGTATGCAGGGGTGGTTCATTATATGGAAATCCATCAATGTGATCTACCATATTAACAAGCTGAAAGAAAAAAAAAACACATGATAATCTCCTTAGATGCTGAATAAGCATTTGACAAAATCAAACATCCATTTTGTTTAAAGTATTGGAGATATCAGGGATACAAGGCACATATATAAACATAGTAAAGGCAATATATAGCAAGCCTATAGCCAACATCAAACTCAGCGGAGAGAAACTTAAAGCAATCCCACTGAAATCAGGGACAAGGCAAGGCTGCCCACTCTCTCCATATCTCTTCAACATACTTCTGGAAGTCTTTGCTAGATTAATAAGAGAATTGAAGGATATCAAGGGGATACAAATCGGAAAAGAAGTTAAAGATCACTGTTTGCGGATGATATGATAGTATACCTGAGTGACCCCCAAAATTGTACCAGGGAACTCTTACAGCTGATAAACACCTTCAGCAAAGTGGCTGGATACAAAATAACTCAAAAAAATCAGTAGCCCTCCTGTATACAAAAGGCAAAAGGGCTGAGAAAGAAATTAGGGAAAGAACACCCTTCAAAATAGCAACAAAAGACATAACATACTGGGGTGTGACCCTAACAAAGCAGGTCAAAGACTTGTATGAAAAAAATTTCAAGTCTCTGAAGAAAGAATTAGAAGAAGATATCAGATGATGGAAAGATCTCCCATGCTCATGGCTTGGCAGGATTAACATAGTAAAAATGGCCATCTTACCAAAAGCAATCTACAGATTTAATGCAATTCCCATCCAATTACCAACAAAATTCTTTACAGACCTTGAAAGAAAAATTCTCAACTTCATATGAAATATCAAGAAACCCAGAATTTACTAAAACAATTATCTACAATAAATGATCTTCTAGAGGCATCTCTATCTCTGATCTCAAGCTGTACTATAGAGAAAGAGTAATAAAAACTGCATGGTTCTGGCATAGAAACCTAATGTTGGATCATTGGAATCAAATAGAAGACCCAGAAATAAACCCACACACTTATGGACACCTGATTTTTTACAAAGATACCCAAACCATACAATGTAAAGTAGACAGCATCTTCCAGAAATGGTTGTAGTCTAACTGGATGTGGATGTCTACATGTAGAAAATTGTAAATAGATCCATACTTATCACCCTGTACTCTGAGATTTCTAATTGTGATATTGAATTGTTCAATTTTCAACCAGCAAACCACTTTTAATGCATATTTAGTCTTTCCTTGAGTATAAACATGAGTGCTTACTTGCAAATAAAGATATGATTATCATTTCCTCTCTCTTACAAATGAGTTTTTTAAATTCTTTATTAATTACACTTTATTCACTTTGTATCCCCCCTGTGGTTCCCTCCCTCCTCCTGTCCCAAACCCTCCCTTCCTCTGCACTCTGCACGCATGCTCCTCCCGAAGTCTACTGATAGGGGAGGTCTTCTTTTCCTTTCTCTGATCTTAGTCAATTAGGTCTCATCAGGAGTGGCTGCATTGTCTTCTTCTGTGACCTGGTAAGGCTGCTTCTTCCTCAAGGAGTTGATTAAAGAGCAGTCCAATCAGTTCATGTCAGAGACAGATCAATTAAATATTCCTATATCTCATAAGGAAATAGAGGCTATCATCAAAATCCCTCATGCAAAAAAAAAAAAAAAAAAAAAAGCTTAGGGCCAGATGGTTTTCAGCGCAGAATTCTACCAGACCTTCAAAGAAGAGCTAACACCAATACTTTTCAAACTATTCAATTTTCTTTTTATTTCAGCCTTTGCTCTATCCCTAAGTCTTTGGGTATGGGTATAGACCAATGGTAAATGGTGGAGGCAATGAATGAGGAAGTAGGAACTTACTCAGAAAAGGTAGCATACAAATGTAAAATAATTGTATTTTTGTATTCAAACTCTTATATTTAGGAACATTCACTCATATAGTGATAAGACAAATTTACCTACATGGCAATTACTTCTTGCTCTACTATATGGTAGTGTTAGGACTCCAAATTTACCATTAGAAATTAATATGTTTACCTGTGATATATTGTACCCAAAGTTTCATGCTTCAGAAGAAAATGCCCTGCTCATCTGCTACTCCATAGACCCTATTTTAATTTTTCTTTTCGTTTCTGAACAAAAGTAAGGAAAAATTTTCCATGTCATAAAATTCTTCCTTCTTCACATATCTGATTCATAAAATATGAGTGGAGAGTCTTTGGTTCTGTTGCTCTCCTTGTGGAGCCCCTCTCCCTTCCAGGTCTTTCATTTCCCCCTTCTTTCATAAGATCCCCTGCACTCTTGACTAATGTTTGGCCATGAGTATCAGCATCTGCTTTGATACCTTGCTGGGTAGAGTCTTTCAGAGGCCCTCTGTGGTAGGCTCCTATCCTGTTCCTTGTTTTCTCCCTCTTCCAATGTCCATCCCATTTGCCTTTCTGAGTGAGGATAGATCATCTTACTCCCAGTCCTCGTTCTTGCTTAGCTTATTTAGTTGTACTGATTTAGTATGTTTACCTTATATTATATATCTAATACCCACTTGTAAGTGAGCATATACTCTGTGTGTCTTTCTGCTTCTGGTATACCTCACACAGGACGATCTTTTGTAGATCTCATCATTTGCCTGCAAATTTCATGATTTCCTTGTTTTTAATTGCTGAGTAGTATTCCATTGTGTAAATGTACCAGAATTTCTGTATCCATTCTTCTGTTGAGGGACATCTGGGTTGTTTCCATATTCTGGCTCGAGAATAAAGCTGCCTTGAACATGGTTGAGCAAATGTCCTTGTTGTATACTCGAACATAATTAGTATAAAAAAATCTGGGCACAGGAGTTTTTTCTGAGACTGATACTTTAAGCAAGGACCATGTATGTTGATAACCTAGAACCCCTGCACAGATGTATCCCATGGCAGCTCAGTCTCCAAGTGGGTTCCCAAGTAAGGGCTGTCTCTGGCATGAACTCAGTGGGTAGCTCTTTTATTACTTCCCCCTGAGGGGGGCAGCCTTACCAGGCCACAGAGGAAGACAATACAGACAGTCCTGATGAGACCTGAAAGGCTAGGGTCAGATGGAAGGGGAGGAGGACCTCCCCTATCAGTGGACTTGAGGAGGGGCATGGGAGAAGAAGAGAGAGGGAGGGTGGGATTGGGAGACAATGATGGAAGGGGCTACAGCTGGTATACAATGTGAATAAATCATAATTAATAATAAATAGATAATTTTTAAAAGGTTGGAGAAATATGGTAATGTGATTTATGAAGATCAAACTCTAACTTGATCTTCATGCTCTTTGTTGCCAAAAAGAATCTTGAGTACTGAAAGGCAATCTACAGAAGTCATACTTTTCAAAGTTGCATTTTAGTCAGTCACAGGATTTTTTACATAGGCAGTAAAACCAGAAATGTAATTATGGGTGAAGCAAAAATGATCCTCTTCTTTTGAGGAAAAACAATTGCAAAACCAGTCTACCCAGGCCTAATTTAAATTCTGTTTCTGTTGTAATTGATATCTATGAGGTTATGGTTTTTTTTAATCCAGCCAAATCTTTTTTATTTTTATTAATTACAGTTTATTCCCTTTGTATCCCACCTGTAGCCCCCTTCCTCTGCCCCTCCCAATCCCACTGCCTCCCTTTTCTCCAACCATGCCCCTCCCCCAGTCCACTGATAAGGAAGGTCCTCCTCCCCTTCCATTTGATCCTATTCTATCAGGTCTCATCAGGAGTGGCTGCATTGTTTTCCTCTGTGCCCTGGTAAGGCTGCACTCCTCTGAGTGGAAAGTGATCCAAAAGCAGGCCAATCATCTTGTGTCAGAGACAGTTCCTGTTCCTATTACTAGGGAACCTACTTGGACACTGAGCTGCCCTGGGTTACATCTGTGCAGGCGTTCTAGGTTATCTCCATGAATGGAATATTAGTCTCAGAAAACACCCCTGTGTCCAGATTTTTTGGTTCTGTTGCTCTCCTTGTGGATCTCCTGTCCCCTCCAGGTCTTTCTATCTGCCCCTTTTTTTGTAAAATTCCCTGCACTCTGACCAAAGTTTGGCTGTGAGTCTCAGCATCTGCTTTGATACCCTGCTGGGTAGAGTCTTTCAGAGGCCCTCTGTGGTAGGCTCCTGTCCTGTTCCCTGTTTTCTCCCTCTTCTGATGTACATCCTCTTTGCCTTTCTGAAGGCCTTTCTGAAGATTGATCATCTTATGAGAGTCCTTCTTGCTTATCTTCTTTAGGTGTACAGATTTTAGTATGTTTATCTTATATTATATATCTAATATCCACTTATGAGTGAGTATATACCTTGTGTGTCTTTCTGCTTCTAGGATACCTCACTCAGGATGATCTTTTCTAGGTCCTACCATTTGCCTGCAAATTTCATGATTTCCTTGTTTTTAATTGCTGAGTAGTATTCCATTGTGTAAATGTACCACAATTTTTCTATCCATTCCTCAACTGAGGGGCCTTTGGGTTGTTTCCAGCTTCTGGCTATTACAAATAAAGCTGCTACAAACATGGTTGAGCAAATGTCCTTGTTGTAAACTTGAGCTTCTTTTGGATATGACTACGAGTGGTATAGCTGGATCTTGAGGAGGCAGTATTTCTGATTTTCTGAGAAAGCACCAGATTGATTTCCAAAGTGGTTGTATTCACACCAGCAATGAGGAATGTTCCCAATTCTCTACAACCTCTCTAGCATGTGTTGTCGTTTGAGTTTTTAACCTTTGCCATTCTGATGGGTGTAATGTGAAATCTCAGAGTCATTTTGATTTACATCTCTCTGATGGCTAAGGATGTTGAGCATTTCTTTAGGTGTTTCTCTGCCATTCTATATTCCTCTACAGAGAATTCTCTGTTTAGCTCCCTGCCCCATTTTATAATTGGGTTGCTTGATTTGTTGTTTTTATCTTCTTTATTTCTTTTTTTTTATATTTATTTATTTTTTTAAACTTTGCTTTTTTTTCTTTTTTTTCTTTTTTTTTTATTTTTATCAGTTACATTTTTTTTTTTTTTTTTTTCAGCTGTGCCCCGAACCCTCATTCCCTCCCAGTCCCTCCCTCATCACCACTGTGCCCCTTTCCAAGTCCACTGATAGGGGGGGACCTCCCCCCATTCATCTGATCCTGTTTTATCAGGTATCTTCATTGAGTTCCTGTTAGAGAGGTTAAGTTTTAAATATAAAGTTACCCATACACCGAGAAAATACTAAAAGCATTCCCTAATCATAGCTTATCTTATCTTATCTGACTTTGCAATACAGATATTCTGCCACTTGGGTACATTCCCAGTCTTCATTTTCTATGGGAAGACATTTTTTCATGGGTTATGCTAATAAGATATCACCATACGTTGTGTTTTATTTTGGGGGTGTGGTGTGGATCTTGGTCTTTTGGACAGGATTTCTCTATGTGACCTTGGCTGTCCTGGACTCACTTTGTAGACCCAGCCAGGTTCAAACTCACAGAGATCCACCTGCCTCTCCCTCCCTGAGTTCTAGGCAACTGGAGTGTATCACCATACCCAGGTCTCTATCATGTTTTATATAAAATGACAACTAGTTTTCTATCCCAGTAGAAAGAACTTTAGTAAGTTATTAAGTGATATATACACATACCTTCATATGCAGCTATAATTTTATAATAATCCATCCTCCATGGCAGTTTTTTCTGAACTTGCCCTCATTACAGCCAGAATTAAATGAACTTATCACCTCCTAACCACACAGAAGATCAGGAGGAATGGGCAGAATTGATTTCACCTTAGCTCTCTTTTCTGATACCTTGCAAATCTTTATATGAAATGTTTTCATGATCAGTTAACATCACTTTATAGATTGAAAGGTACTATGCCCTTTGCCTCAGGTTCTCTGTGATATGTTGTTTCTTCCTTTTCTGAACAAATGCAATGGTGTGTCTGGAGAAGCTGTGTTGTGTCATAACAAAACATTTATTCTGTCTTCAAATTGATCCTAGTATCATTATTCCAGAAAAATTAGTCTCTTTATGGATAATTTATGGTAGATACCTGATTCTGACAATGGTACTGTCTTTCACCAGTCTGATAGTTCAGTTGGGATTACAGTCTCTGCATATGATCACTTAGAGTTAGGCATTAAGTGCTGACAATTTCTTTCATTCTTTTCATCAAGATATTCAAAGAAGGTGAAGATTTTTTGATGCCTTATTTGCTAGTAGTATAGTTGTTTTTAACAATAAAGCTTCATCATGTGTAATTATTATAATTTGTAAACTAATTTCTTCTACTGAATATGTTTTACTATTGCTTCTGTCACAGAAAATGATCCTAAAGACTTCTTTTCAGCAAGGTAGGATTTCACAGTTTTTAAAAATAAATGTTAATTGATTATTTGAATGAGGAAAGGCAAACTACTGTTATTATTATTATTATTATTATTATTTGATACAGGAGTTCTTTGTGTATTACCCTAATGGTCCTGGAATTCACTATGTTAGAGCAGCCTGGCCTCAAATTCAACGATACACCTGCTTCTGCCTCCCAAGAACTGGAATAAATTGTGCATGTGCCATAACAACATGGCATAGATGCTACTGTTTATTCAGTGATCTATTCTTGAAATCCATGTGGTTCACTTAATATATATTTTGTATTAAGATCATATGATTTTAAGCATTTATATCTTTGTAACTACCTGTCTCAATGGTATAGCATCTGCCATCTAAAGACTTGATTAATTCCTTGATCTCATAGTTAACAAGTAGCCATCTCATGACTTAAATGTTGGTCTGAATATTTTCTTGGCTCTCTGACTACATTGAAATGGTCCCATATGTCAACCTCAGCTTAGAGTTTTCTGAGAGACCTACCCATGACCCAATATTTTATTTTAATCTTTTGACAATTGCTGTTAATCAATACATGACTACAGTGTACTACCACCAAAGGATGGAGGAAAAACCTCACATAACTGTCTCCATAGAGTCATCTGTTTAAAATGAATAAGATTAGAGAAGTCTTTAAATTGTTTTATTACAGTTTTAGTGATGCACACATACACCATGTTATATTTATCATATTCAGCAGGACAATATTTATTTATTCTCAGTTCTGTTTCTTTTCAAAATCCTGGCACGCCAGACTACAGAAAATTATTTTCTATTTATCAAGTCATTTCCCTTATGACACTGTTTCTTGAAATTTTTACTGTACATAATTTTCTTCACGTTTCTTGACAGGTAGTTTAAACTTTATGTCTGTTAAGTATTCTAAATTTTAGAATCTCAGATTCTGAAAATCTTCACTTTTCAACGAAAATTAAAAACTAATAAAAAATATCCTGAGCAAAGTAAACTAGATTCAATATCATAGGCAAATGGTTGTTCTGATGGAATACTCTGAGAATATTCTATGGATGGGTAATACAACTGACCCAATATAAATGGGCATGTGTTCCTTTCTAGAAGAGTAGCTATTTTTCTGGTTGACCAGTATTTGAATAGGTATTTCAATAGGAGAATAAGAGAACATGTCAAGGTTTCAAGTGAAATAGGATAATTAGGACATTAAAAGTAAGACCAATGAGCATGATATGGTGGTACATGCTTGTAATACCACCACTCAGGGAGGCAGATCCACACAGGTGGATCTCTGTGAGTTCAAGGCCAGCCAGATCTACGGAACAAGTACAGGACAGCCAAGTCTACACCCTGTCTCAAAAGAGAAAAAGAAAAATGTGGGACCAATGGAAAATTGGAAAATCAGCAGACAGACGATTTCAAAAGGTGCCTCATGGTGGTCAATAGGACTAAGAGGCTAGCCTCATGATTAGTTTGACAATGAAGTTAATTACATAGAATGCAGGACATTGAAAATCTTTTAAAAGTGGATATTAAAATAGGGTTGAAAGTAATTTTAAAAATACGATGACTTTGTGCTTAATTGTAAGAAATGACAAATAACCAAGTTTTTTTTTTTTTTGAAATTTACTTGAGCCACAGTGAAATGTGAAAACAAATGTTGTACAGAGAGTGGGATAGAGTGTGTTTCAAGTATTTGAAAGAGTAAATGAAATATATTTGTGACATGGGGCTGTGGCTCCCTTTCCTGAGTATCTTTTCCCAAGTCCTATATATCCTTTTTCTAAAGGAATGTTGTAATGTTGAAAGTAGTAACATGTCTAGGTTGGAGTGTGTGTTACTTACCCTCCATTTACATTTTCATGAGGCATGAGACTAGGTGTTATTCAGGTCCTTTGAGCCTCTACTTTCAGGAATCCGCACCTTCCTGGGATGGTTATTTAAAGGCTGCAGAGTGTCACTAGATGCCAAAGAAGAGAGAACAAGGAATGGTATCTTATAAAAGAAAAGCAATTGAGAATATATAGGGAAACATGGGCAAAGTACATGGAGTCTTCATTTCCAGAATTCTGTTTTTGAATGAGCACATATGAAGGTTTTTAAGTGCTTGGTAATTTTTGAATAAAACTGAACCAATTAGGAAGCATAACTCTGTAAAGAGCATTCCAAACAATAATGTACGCTGTTGTTTGTTCATTTACAAATTTTGTGATCAAGGATTTTAAAAGATATTTTTAGTGACTTCATTACCTGTTTTTGTATAAAAGGATATGATATTTTTAAAATATTTTTATTTATTACAATTTATTCACTTTGTATCCAAGCTTTAGCCCACTCCCTTGTCCCCACCCAGTCCCACCGTTTTTCCTTCTTGTCCTCCTGTGCCCCTTCCCTAGTCCACTGATAGGGAAGGTCCTCCTCCCCTTACATCTAATACTAGCCTATCAGGTCTCATCAGGACTGGCTGCATTTCTTGCTCTGTGGCCTGGTAAGGCTGCCCCCACCTCAGGGGGAGGTGAGCAAAGAGCCAGTCACTGAGTTCATGTCAGAGACATACCCTATTAACCTTACTAGAGAACCCACTTGGACACTGAACTGCCATGGGCTATGTCTGTGCAGGGGTTCTACGGTACATTATCCATGCATGGCCCTTGCTTGGAGTATCAGTCTCAGAAAAGACCCCTGTGCCCAGATATCTTGGTTCTGTTGCTCTCCTTGTGGAGCTCCTGTCCTCTCCAGGTCTTACTATCTCCCTGTTCTTTCATAAGATCCTCTGCACTGTGCCCAAATTTTGCTTATGAGTCTCAGCATCTGCTTAGATACCCTACTGCATAGAGTTTTTCAGAGGCCATTTGTGGTACACTTCTGTCTTGTTCTGTTTTCTTCTTCTGATGTCTATCCCATTTGCCTTTCTGAAAGAGGATTGAGCATCTTTTCTAGAGTTCTTCTTATTGCTTAACTTCTTTAGATATATAGATTTTAGTGTGTTTACTCTATATTATATCTCTAATAAGTGAGTATGCACACTGAGTGTCTTTCTGCTTCTGGGATACCTCACTCAGGATGATCTTTTCTAGTTCTCATCATTTGCCTTTCCATGGTAGTTCACAATGTTCAGGAATGAGGTCTGCCATTTATAAATTATATGCTTTAGTGTTTCATAAATAGTGAATAGAATGAAAACATTGCAATGTTTTTCTCTGTTTAAAATTATCATGTTTATTTAAGTTTATGTTGAAAAGATTTGTGAGCAATTAATTGTAATTTTAGTACAATTATCAGGAAAGACAAGTTTAAAACAAATGATTTTCAGGTTCCATCAAGTTATATTTACTGACAAAATTTGTTGTGGAACTATGTATGAATATTATTGATATGTGCAGAGATTGGGAGAAGTGGAGGCAGAAATTAACAACTGAAACAATTTTATAAAATGAATGTCTAATAATAATATTAACACCATTTACTATCTAAATATCTAACATCTAAATATATATTTCAGAATATTTTTATTGATTTATACTCACTTCTTTTTGTATATTTTTTGCTTGAAAGAGATCACTTACAGTCTGAATCACTGATTGGTGTGTATTCACAGAGTGAGAGTGAAGATATTTTTGAAACTCAGGTAATTAGAACTTTCTTAAGTAAATTCTTGGGCAGAATTTATTTGTGTTATTTGAACTGTTAGCAGTTGTTGAAAATCATAATTTTAAATGGGAAGTTGTTTAAAACCTTCTTATGTAATGGTGCTAATTTAATGTCTTTATTATGAAAAATACCAAAACATAGTAAGTACTTTAAGATCATAAAAGCCAAAAGTGAGATATGAATAACATAGTCACAGGAAAATTGTAGTTTGTATGGTTTTACCACAGTGAAGAAATTTAAAATTTTGCATTATCTTATTAAATAAGTATAGTGGTTTTACTTCTTCTATGGAGTGGCATGAATCTTTATAAATTTTATGTTTCTCTAAATATAAAGAGTATCCTGATATTTATGTTAATCAAGATATCTTGCCAATAGAGTACATCTTAAAACTATGTAGCATAAAGTATGGAATTTAAAATTAGCTTTTAAAGTATTTTTAAGCCTTCGATATGGTATTAACTTTAAAATAATAATTTCTATATCTTCATACTCTGTTTAGAAAATATACAATAAAGGCATTAAAAATTTCAAAATTCAAAGTCTTTCAAAACTACTATACTAATAGATTTGCATTACTTTGTTCTAATAATATGTTAAAGGCGGGCATCATGGCACACAATCTTTACCAGAAAAGTTGGAAGACAGTGGCAAGTGGAACTCTCTATGTGCTCAAGGACAGCCTGTTCATAATGAGTTCCATGTTGGTTGGTAAACAAAATATACTGAGATACAAAATAAGTGTTTTGAAAGTTCTTCATATTGTTGTATATGTTTGCGTATCATTCAGCAAGGAATGAATGTTCCCCTTTTGCAACATCCTCACCAACATGAGCTGTCATTTGTTTTATTGTCTTGGCCATTTTGACTTAAGTAAAATGAAAACTCTGCCACTCTGCTGAACCTTTTTTAAAGTGTTACTCAGCCGTTTGTGTTTCTTGTTTAAAGAATTGACTGTTTCGTTCCTCACCCTGTTTTTGAAATGTGTTTATTGTTTTTCCTATATATAGAGTTTTTATTTCCTAGTATGACTTAGATGTTGTTCCACCATCAGATATATAAGTTGTAAAGAAATTCTCCATTCTGCATGCTGCCATTTTCTTTAAACCATGCTGTCCTTTGCTATACAGAAGCTTATCAGTGTCATGAGGTACTGTTTATTTATTGTTGATTTTGATGTCAGTTCAGAAAGCCCTTGCTTGTGACAATAAGTCCAAGCCTATTACAGAAAGTTTCTTCTTTCAGAGTCAGGGTTTCTGGTATTGTGTTGAATTCCTTAATCCTGTTGGAGTTGAGATATGTGCAGAGTGATAGATAAAGTTCTATTAAATTAATTTACACGCAATCATATAATTGGACGTGAACCACTTGGTGGAAATGCTGTGCTCTCACATATTTCTTTTTTTTTCTGCTTTTTTTATTTTTATCAGTTACATTTTATTAATTCTGTATCCCAGCCGTGCCCCGAACCCTCATTCCCTCCC
>REGO01000681.1:662205-695788 GCA_010120015.1 Rhombomys opimus | reverse complement strand
CAAATATATCTAGGCACAGGGTCTTTTCTGAAACTGACATTCAACCAAGGACCATGTATGGATATAACCTAGAACCTCTGCTCAGATGTAGCCTGTGGTAGCTCAGTAACCAATTGTTTGTATTTTCTTAATTTTTCAATTCTGTCTTCAGAACTTGAGTTGTTTTGTTGATTTCCTTCACCTATCTGACTGTATTTTCCTGTTTTGCCTTCAATTCCTTCAGCTGTTTGTATGAAGATTCTTCTGTTTCTTTTATTTCTTTCAGTGATTTAATTATTTCCTCTCTAAAAGCCACAAAGTGTTTGGCTGCATCTTCCCACATTTCTTTATGGATAACCATAATCTGTTTGTTTTTATCCTTCTCTTTTTCTAACAAATAGCCATAAACTGTTTGACTTTATCTTCCTCTAATTCCTTATGCATTTTATTTGTTTTCTCTATTATCCTCTTCATAAGCATAGATGGAAGGTCATCTTCTTGAATTTCATTTATGTTGGGGTAGCCAGGCTGCTTGCCACTGGATAACTAGGTTCTGAAAATACCATATTGCTCTGTCTTTTGTTGGTTGAGCTTTTATACTGGCCTCTACCATTGTGCTTTCTTAGGTGTTGGCTGTTAGTTTCTGGTGGTTCCTGGAATCCTGTGGTGGAGAGAATCCCCTTGGCAGTAAGATGATTTTTTTCTGAAGGTGGCCTTCTGAGTGGTAACTGTGGTTTTGTTAGTCAGGGGGGGGGGCTCTCCTCTCACCTGGAGAAGTCCTAGAGACAGCTGCCCTGCTGCTGGGTTTCTTGCTTTGAGTTTAGTGAGCTTTTGCTGTTCTTACACTGTATTCTAGGGACAGCCCTCTTGAAGAACCTGGGAGTCCCATGGTTTGGTCAGTTTAATTAGGGATAACTGGTTGCCCCTGGAGCAGTATCTGCTGGCTGATCGTGGAGTTCCCAAGCTTCTGTGTGTTTGAGGTTGGAGTTCTGTGCCCCAGTATGCGTGGGAATCAATGGCAGGCAATCACAGCTCTTATGTGTGCAGCAGGAGGCTAGAGCCTGGAGCCTGCAGGGACCCAGAAACTTTTCTGGATCTGGATGTCCTGAGGTTGGACCAGGTGTTTCCCCCCACCATGGGGTTTTGTCACAAAAGGGAGACCCAATGTGTGGTGACTTGGGGTCCATAGTTCTTTCTTGGGTGGCACGTAGAGCACACAGGCACAGGAGAGTGATAACTCCAAGCTGCCTCCAGGAACCGATGAACTTTTTCCAAGAACTTTTCCATGTGTGTGGAGGGCAGGGGGAAGTTGGTCAGCTGAGTTCGGTAAGGTTGGACCTACTGTTTCCCTCACTATGTGGTTTCCCCCAGACTGGTAAACCCAGTCTCTGGTGCCCTGGGCCCCACAGTTCCGTTCTGTCTAGGACAGTGAGTCAGGAATGCAAGAGGTCTCTGGGCTGGTGGCTGTGTGCCCACCCATCCCAGGACCTTTTCCAGGGATTGACTGGGTGACCTGAGGTTGGTCCCGTTTCCTTCCTTTACTGTGGGGTTTTCTCTTGACTCTAAATCCCAGTCTCTGGTGTTTTGATGTCCATAGCTCAGCCTGGGAAGGTGATCAGTACACACAAGTATTTGGCTCTGGGCTAGAAACCAAATGCCTGCTGGGACCTAGGAACTCTTCCGATTTTAGCTGGGTGATCTGACTCAACTGATTACTACTGATTCCCACACCGTGGGGTTTATTTTCACCTGAGAAACACAATTACTGGTGATTTAGGGCCCAGAGTTCAGTCTCTTGGTTGCTGTGCAAACACTGCTGTTCTGCTCCTCAGACACAGTGTCCTCCTGGCACCACCATCTTGGATAGCCCCTCATTATTTCTTTATTTAGTTTCTGATTTCGTGATCTGTCCATAAGTGAGAATAGGGTGCTCTGCTGAAGTTTACCATTATTATTGTGTTGGGATCATTGTGTGATTTAAGCTTTAATAATGTTCCTTTTACAAATTGTGGGTACCCTTGTATTTGGGGCAAAAATGTTCAGTATTGAGATTTCCTCTTGATAGATTTATTTCTTTGATAGGAATGAAATGTCTTTCCCCATCTGTTTTGATAATTTTGGTTGAAGTTCTATTTAATTAGATTTTAGAATGGCTACTCAAACTTTCTTCTTGAGTCTGTTTGGTTGTAGAACCTATTTCTAGGTCTTTACTCTGAGTCATTGCTTTATCTTTATTGCTGAGGTGTGTTTTTGTATGCAGTCGAATGTTGGATCCTGTTAACACAGCCGTTCTGTAAATCTGCCATTTTATTGTAGAGTTGAGCGCGCTGACTGGAGAGATATTAGTGACCAACGATTGTTAGTTCATTTTATTTTGGTATTGGTGGGTATAGTGTGTTGTGTGCTTGTCTTTTGATTTTGCTGTTGTGATGTTATCGATACCGTGTTTCTTGGATGAAGTTGACCTCATTGGGTTGGAATTTTCCTTCTACTATCTTCTGTAGGGCTGGGTTGCTACATAGATATTGTTTAAATTTGTTTTTATCATGGAATATCTTGTTTTCACCTTCCAAGGTGATTGAGTGCATATATATATATATATATATATATATATATATATATATATATATATATTATTTGCTGAGTATAGTATTCTGGGCTGACAACTGTAGTCTATTAATGTTTGTATGACATCTGTCCATGACCTTCTAGCTTTTTTAGTCTCTGTTGAGAAGTCATGTATGATTCTGATAAGTTTGCCTTTAAAAGCTACTTAGCCATTTCTCTTGCTGCTTTTAATGTTTTTCTTTGTTCTGTAGATTTAGTATTTTGCTTATTAACTGGCAAGTAACATTTCTCTTCTGATGTAATCTGTTTAGTGTTCTGTAAGCCTCTTGTGTGCAAAAACCTTCTCTTTCTTTAGGTTGGAGAAATTTTCTTCTTTAATTTTCTTTAAAGTGTTTTCTGGTTCTCAGAACCTGGAATCTATTGTTCTATTCCTATTATTCTCATTGATTCTCTATTTATTCTTATTCTTAGGTTTTGACTTTTCATGATGCCTTGATTTCTTTGATGATTTGTGTCAAGAAGCTTTTAACTTAATATTTTCTTTGACAGATGTATCAGTTGTTTCAATTGTATCTTCCAAGCCTGAGATTCCCTCCTTCATCTCTTGTTTCTTTCTTTCTTTCTTTCTTTCTTTCTTTCTTTCTTTCTTTCTTTCTTTTCTTTTTTTTTTTTGGTGATTTTTACCTCTGTGGTTCTTGTTCTTTTCTCTATGTTTTCCATATCCAGGATTTTCTCATTTTTTATTGATTATATTTCCAGTTTTAGGCCTTGTATAGTGTTATTCCTTTACCAGTTTGATTGTGTTTTCTGTATTTCTTTGATGGCCTCTAATTGATTGTATTTTCCTATATTTATCTGAGAGATCTATTCATCTGCTCTTTAAATGCCTCTAACAACTTCATAAAAATAGAGGTAAGGTCATTTTCCTGTGTTACAGCTGCATTAGAATATTCATTGTTATTTTTTTTTGGGGGGGGGCTTCATGTTGCCCTGTGTTTTGCTGTTTGTGTTCTTATGCTGGCCCTCAGCCATCTTGTTGTCCATGGTGTCCTGTTTGTTACAGGAAACTGCTAGGTTTCTGGGATCTTTGTGACCTAGTGAGTCCCTGCCAGTCTCTTTAACACAGCTAATAGAGATGAAACAAAGGCTGGATTTTCAATCTCTGGAGTCTGAAGTCATCTTCTTCAGACTGGCAAGAGAAGTCCAGAGGGACAAAATTGAGTGCTATTGTTTTAGAGTCATCCATATTGTGGCTTCCTGGCCAAGCAGACATTGTACTTCTGGCACTCAGATTTGGCTGGGCTCTACCATGCTTAAACCAGGATCCTGCATGCTCCTATTGTCCAGCCTGTCTCTGACCAGTAGAACCTTGGAATGGAAGTTGGGATGATGTCCCACATATCAAGGCATTTTCCTTGGAAGCAGTAGGAAACCTACGTCTTGTTGCTGAAGCTGAGAAAGCACCGCTGGAACTGGGAACTCAAGCTTGAGTAGGCAGAAAGCTCAGGGCCCTCACTGTTCAAGACTCTGCTGGACCTGGGAGATGTCTGCCGGAAAGGGGTTGCTCAAACTGTGTCCCCAGCTCCTGGATGTTTCCTCCAGTCCAGGAAACACCAATATCAGTGTTTTGGAGTCAGCTACCAGGTCACTCACTAGATTCACAGTCTCTGATCTTCTGCTACTCATATGCAGTATTTTATAGGCTGCTGCCATCTTGGAAGAAAATACTGATATTTTATAACTTAAGTTTTCTGAATTAAAGCTACAAACACATGTGACTTTAACATGAATTGATAATACTTTGTCATGTTTTTAGAGAATAAAATAGAATTCTGTATGAATTCTAAATTATCTTTCCTACCTCATACTACTGCACTAAAATGCTCAATGTGTAATTGCACAAAGACATTTCCTCTACTGTTGTCAAATACAAGTAAATGTTTGGAGCACTCCAGACAATTAATGTTATTATGCTTCTTTTCATATTAACTCTTACTAATCTCTAATGACATCCTCTTTAACTGTGGAAGAGCATGATACCTCATTGCATGTTTACATAATGTATGTAAACAAAACTGATTTTATTGTTGTTTTTAATTTGATTAAACTATTTTTCAGCTATAAAATTTTTACAACAGTATTTACACTATTTACATCATTCTATTTCCTAAACAAAACTGGTTCTAAAGCCTTGCACTATTTGTCCACATAGCATACACTCCTACTAAGCCAAAAGTCTTATTCTAATACTAAATTGATTTTTCTCAGTAGCCCTGTTTTTTAAAAAAATGAAGTATGGGGAGGCATCCAAGATGGAGGTACCCATCACACACTGTATCTGATCAGCAGGACAGCAGTGACAGCACAACAACCAACAGAACAAACTATGGGCTCCCAAATATCAGCAATTGTTTCCAAGGTGAGAAAAAACCCCATTGTGAGTGAAAAAATTGGGTCCAACCTAAGGTCACCCAGCTGATAAAATTCCAGGGTTCCAGCAAGTTTCACATTTCCAGCCCCTAGCCACATACCTATGTGTTGTGCTCACCATACCAGATTGAACTGTGGGCCTCAAAACACCAGAAACTAAATCTTCCAGTGGAGAGGAGACACCACACTGAGGGAAACAAGCAGGTCAAAACACAGGTCACTGGACTAATTCGCAGAAAAGTTCCCTGGTTCCTGGCAGCACTTGATTTCCAGTGTCTAGCCACACACCTGTGTGCTGCAATCCCTTGACCGGTGAATGCTTTCTAGGGCATGCAGTTCCAACCTCAGGCCTCCTTATGCCTGGGAGCCATAGGGAACAGACCCAACTGCTACTCCAAATATCAACCCATCTTCCTAGGGAGGCTCACCAAACCTCTGGACTCACTGGTTCTCCAAGATGACTGCACCCAGCAAACACAGTGTCTGAGCACAGTGTCTGGGCAGTTGCAGCTCATTAACCTCAGAACAAGAAAGCCAGTGGCAGCACAGTTGACTCTGGGACTTCCTTTTGTAAGAGGTAAACCCCTGGTCTCCTGTGGAGTCCAGTTAGTCCACAAGACCATACTTCTGAGGAGACCCTCGGCAGTTCTCTGAGAACCACATGTCACCACCAATCTGAGGCACTTTCCTGCAGGAACATCCAGATTCCTGCCCAGGACTCTTCTTCCACTGCCCCTTCATTCTTGGACTCCAGCAGGCACCACAAACTACCAGTCAACACCAGAGACAATCAAATGTCTAAAGCCCATTATAAAAACACAATCAACAAAAGCCAAAGCAATACGGCATCTCCAGAACCCAGTTATTCCAAAGCAGGCATCCCTGGATATACAAACACAACTGAAATACAAGAAAATGACCTTAAATCTATGTTTATGACAATAATAGTGGAGGGAGCAAATAAAATCTGTACAGAAATACAAGAAGATGAAGTCAAACAGCTTGAAGCCTTTACAGACACCTGTAGAGAGAAATGAATAAGTCACTCAAATACAGAAAATACAATCAAGTGAATGAAATCAATAAACAATTCAAGATCTGAAGATGAAAGTGGAAGCAATAAAGAAAGCACAAACTGAGGTAATGCTAGGAAGACAGAACTTAGTGAAGAAAACAGGATTTAGGGAGAAAAGGATCTCTAACACAATACAAGAAATGGAGAAAAAAACTTAGGTGTAGAACATACAATGGAAGAAATTAATGCATCTGTCAAATAAAATGTTAAATCTAAAAAAATATCATCCTGAGTGAGGTAACCCAGAAGAAGAAAGACACATATAGTATTTACTCACTTATAAGTGTGTATTAAACATATAATATAGGATAAACATACTAAAATTATACTCCTAAAGAAGCTAAACAAGAAAGAGGACCCTAGAGTAAATGCTCAGTCCTTATTCAGAAGAACAAATGGGATAAAACAGGGGACAGGACAGGAGCCTTCCACAGAGGGCATGCTGAGAATCATCACTAAACTTTGGGCAGAGCAAAGGAAATCTTATGAAATAAGGGGGAGATAGAAAGACCAGGAAGCTACAGGAGCTTCACTAGGAAACTAACAAAGACAAAAAATCTGGGCCCTAGGGGCCTTGCAGAGACCAGTACTCCAAGGATCCAACCAAGGACCATGCGTAGAGAGGATATAGAACCCCGGCTCAGATGTAGCCCATAGGGAGGTCAGAATTCAAGTGGGTTCCCTAGTAAAGGGAGCAGGGTCTGTTTCTGGCATGAACACAGTGGCTGAATATTGGATCACCCTGTCCTGTGAGGTGTAGCCAGGCCACAGAGGAAGACTATGCATCCAGTCCTAAGGAGAACTGATAGACTAGCTAGAAGAGGAAGACTTCCCCTATCAGTGGACCTAATGAAGGGCATAGGGAGAGAAGAGGAATGGAGTGTTAGACTGGGAGGAGACAAGAGAGGGGGCTACAGCCAGGATACAAAGTGAATAAATTGTAATAAATAAAAATATATTTAAAAATAAAATAAAATAAGAAATTCTAGACACAACACAACTAAGAAAACATGGCCACCATGAAATGACCAAACTTAAGAACAAAAGGAATAAAGGAAAAAGAAGAGTCCCATCTCCACGACCCAGAAAACATTTCCAAAAAAAAAAAAATAGGAGAAAAATTTTATGATTTAAAGAAAGCAATGCCTACAAACATACAAGAGGCCTAGTGAAGGTCTACTGGATTAGACCAGAAAAAAAATCCTCCCACCACATAATAATCAAAATATTAAATATACAGAACAAAGAAAAAAGTATTATAAGCTACAAAGAAAAAGGCCAAGTAATGTATATTGACAATCCTATCTGAATCACACAAACACACACTTATCACCAGAGTCTATGAAAGCCAAAACTGCCTGGAAAAATGTTATGTAGCCCTAAGAGAACACAGATGTCAACCCAGATTACTACACCCAGCAAAACTCTAAATCTTAATAAATGGAGATAACAAAATATTCCATGAGAAAAACAAATATAAACGGCACCTACCTACAAATCCACCACTACATAATATATTAGACAGAAAAATCCTACCAAAGAAAGCTAACGACACACAGAAAAACACAGGAAATAAATAACTTCATTACAGCAAAACAAAAAGTAGACAAGCACACAAACGCACTACCACAACCAACACAAGAATAAAAGCAACTAATAGTCACTTCTCATTTATGTCTCTCAACTTCAATGGACTCAACCCTCCAATAAAAAGTTAGACTAACAAGATGGATGCCCAAATAAGAGTCAAGATTATTCTGTATACAAGAAACACACCTCAGTCACAAAGATAGTACCTGAAAGTTACAGGAATGGAATATTTTACAAGTAAAACGAACCAAGGAGGAAGATGAAGTAGCCATTCTAATATCTAATAAGATAGACTTTCAACAAAAATTAAACAAAAGAGATGAGGAAAGAGACTTCATACTCAACAAAGAAAAATTCCACCAAGATAACATCTGAAATGGAAAACCTATGCCCCAAATAAAAGGGCACCCGAATTTGTAAAAGAAACATTAATAAAGCTTAAACCATAGGTCAATCCTCAAACAATAATAGTAGGAGACTTAAACATGCCACTCTCACCCAAGGACAGGCCAAAGACACAGAAACTAAACCAAGAAAAAAATGACACTAACAGATGTGATGAATCAAATGGACCTAACAGACTTTTACAGAACTTTTCATACAAACACACAAGAAAATAAACCTTTTTCTCGACAACTCATTGATCCTTCTCTAAAATGTACTATAGAGGAGGTCAAAAAGCAAGCCTCAATGGATAAAAGAAGATTGAAATAGTACATTGTATCCTATCATAACACCATGGAATAAAGCTGACCTCAACAAAAACAAATAACAAAAAGCCTACACACAAATGGAAACAGAACAACTCCATGCTCAGTGACAACTGGGTCAAGAAAAAATGAAATTAAGAAATTAAAAACTTCCTAGAATTCAATGAATGTGAAGGTGCACCATACCCAAACTTAAGAGACACGGTGAAAGCAGTGCTAAGAGGAAAGTTCATAGCACTAAGTGCCTGCATAAAAAGGTTGGAGACATCACATACAAGCAACTTAATGGTACACCTGAAAGCCCCAGAGAAAAAAGAAGTAGTTACACCCAAGAGGAATAGATGTCTTGAAATAAACTCAGAGCTGAAAATAATAAATTAGTAATGAAGAGATTCACAGAATCAATGGAATCAAAAGCTACTTCTTTGTGAAAATGAAAAATATACACAAAATCTTAGCCAAACTAACTAAAAGGCACAGAGACATTATGCAAATCAACAAAATCAGAAATGAAAAGGGAGACATAACAACAGACACTGAGGAAATGCAAAGAATACTTAGGTCTTACTTCAAAAGCCTATATGCCACAAGTTTTGAAAATTTAAATGAAAGGGAAAATTTTCAAGATAGATTCCATTTACCAAAGTTGAATTAAGATCAGGTGACCTCAAAAATTCTAGCAGAGAGCTCCTACAGCTGATAAACACCTTCAATAAAGTGGCTGGATACAAATTTAACTCAAAAAAAATCAGTAGCCCTCCTGTATACAAAAGGAAAAAGGGCTGAGAAAGAAATTAGGAAAATAGCAGCCTTCACAATAGCCACAAAAGACATAAAGTACCTTGGTGTGACCCTAACCAAGCAAGTCAAAGACTTGTATGAAAAAAAATCTATTCTCTGAAAAAAAGAACTAGAAGAAGATATCAGAAAATGGAAAGATCACCCATGTTCATGGCTTGGGAGGATTAACATAGTGAAAATGGCCATCTTACCAAAAGCAATCTACAGATTCAATGTAATTCCCATCAAAGTTCCAGCACAATTCTTTACAGACCTGGAAAGAAAAATTCTCAACTTCATATGGAATAACAAGAAACCCAGAATTGCTAAAACAATCCTCTACAATAAAAGATCTTCTGTAGGTATCTCCATCCTTAATATCAAGTTGTACTATGAAGCAACAATACTAAAAACTGCATGGTCCTGGCATAGAAACCTACTGCTGGATCAATGGAATCTAATAGAAGATCCTGAAAAACATCCACACACTTATGGACACCTGAGTTTTGACAAAGATGCCAAAACCATACAATGGAAAAAAACATAGCATCTTCATCAAATGGTACTGGTCTAATTGGATGTCTACATGTAGAAAAAAAACAAACATACCCATACTTACCAACCCGGACAAAACTAAAGTCCAAGTGAATCAAAGGCCTCAAGATAAAACCAGACACTAATTCCTCCTTCCTTCATATGATTCCCTACACTCTGCCGAAGGCTTGGTTATGGGTATCAGCATCTGCTTTGATACACTGCTAAGTAGAATCTTTCAGGTACCTTATGTAGTAGGCTACTGTCCTGTTACTTGTTTTCTCCTACTTCCAATGTCCATCCCATTTGTCTTTCTAGATGAGGATTGATCATCTTACCCCTGGTCCTCTTTCATGTTTATCTTCTTTAGGTGTACATATTTTAGTACAAGTTATTTAGCATAAGTTAGTTTATCCTAACTTATAAGTGAGTATATACCATGTGTCTCTTTCTGCTCCTGGGATACCTCACTCAGGATAATCTTTTCTACATCCCACCATTTGCCAGCAAAATTCATGATTTCCTTGTTTTTAATTGCTGAATAGTATTTCATTATGTAAAAGTGCCACAATTTCTGTATCCATTCCTCTGTTGATGGACATCTGGGTTGTTTCCAGGTTCTTGCTATTATGAATAAAGCTGCTACAAACCTGGTTGAGCAAATGTCCTTGTTGTGTACTTGAACACAGGGGTCTTTCCAGAGACTCATACTCCAACCAAGTACCATGCGTGGAGATAACCGAGAACCCCTGCACAGATGTAGCCCATGGCAGTTTACTGTCCAAGTGGGTTACATAGTAATGGGAAGAGGGACTGCCTCTAACATAATCTGATTAACCTGCTCTTTGATCACCTCCCCCTGAGGAGGGAGCAGCCTTACCAGGCCACATAAGATGACGATGCAGCCACTCCTGATGAGATCTGACAGACCAAGATCAGAAGGAAGGAGAGGGGGACCTCCCTTATCAGTGGACTTGGGGGGTGGGAGGATGGGATCTGCAGGGGAGGAGGGAGGGATTTATGGGAGTATACAAAGTGAATAAAGTGTAATTAATAAAAATAAAAAATAAGATTTCATGCACTGTCCCTTCTTAAACTGTGACTCTATCCTCTTTTCTTGACAAAAAATAAAGCAGGAGAAAAATATCTTTTTATTTCAATCAAAAAATTTCTATCGAAAGTTTGGGAATTACCGACATGATACAGAAAATGGAAAGATGTCATTTAATGTGTACAATTTCTCTCAGACAAAATAAAAGTTCCAAAAATATATACCAGTGTGTACCTTAGAACTATCAATTTGTGTCAATGCAGAGAAGTTTTATATAGTGTTGTGTGCATTTATCACAAGATAAAAATAAAAGTTGAGAAAACTCTACCATGGGTGATTAAGAATTCATTGGGAAATGAAGAAAATATCTAACTAATTGACTCTCTAAATCACCAGTAGGTGTAATAATAACCAGCTGGCTTCTAGAAGAGTCTCTAGAAGACTTCTTGAGCAGTCTCTGCTGGCTTCATTTGTTTGATACAGTTATTGGGATCAGCCAGATATGTCATTTTCAAATTTGTCTTTTCAACTGTACTTCAGGGATCATTACCTGAATTCTACATATTCCACTTTGAGGAATAAATCTAGGGTTGTATGGCTCCTTTATCCCACAGGCTCAGGGCAGAAAAATTCACCCATAACACCACTGAGTTTCCATAACACCCTCAAATGAAAAACATTGGCTGTGGTTTACTTGAAAGTTTGAAATAGTACAGTATAAGGGGTCAATAAAATGGGAATAAAATGTAGGCTCTGGCATACTAATAACAACTTGTGATCCTAGTGCCTTACATAAAAAGTAAATTTTATTAAAATTACTATTACAATATCTATAGGTAACGTACTAGCTTCATAACCAGCTATGATTCATGGGCAAGTTCACTCAATAGAAGCAGAAATACAGAAGAATGAAAATACCCTTGAGACTATCAGATCTCAAAGTCTGAATCTGTTTAAAATTTTTATGAATACAATGAGATTCCTGAAAGGCAAGACCACAACTTCAGCCATTCATTTGCTTCCTTTCAATAAGATACTACTAACTTTGATTGGAATATTTAAATTATGAGAGTTACTTTAATTTGAAAAACATAATAAGGAAGGCTGACAGTAACAAAGAGGTGGATAAAATGTATTAGCAGGACACTGACCATCTCCTAATAATTATTCTGTTCCCTTTTCTTTTATTAGAATGAAAACTTTTTTCCTACTTGAAAATCTTTAAATCACATTTCTTACACTGTAGGCTTCTTGGACTATTCCTCTGTTCTGTATACTGTTCAATGATTATAAATAAAAAGTATCAAATAGAGTCATCCTCCCAGACAATAATTTCTTGGATAATTAACCATGTATATCTTAAGATATCTTAGAATAAGTAAGAATTTCTCTTAGAGTGTGTTGAATTTCTGCTTCAATTTAAGTGTGGGAAAGTCTTTCATACCACAGGTGATTAAGAAACCCTTAGAATTTGAGGAAGGATTTAAATAACACAATCAGTACAACGCTGGATCATTGTCAGATAACTCACCAGTCACTCACATTTATATTTTCTCTCTCTCTGGTGTCTATGAGACCTAGCTAGTTATCAATTTTTTTAAAAACTGATAGTCTCAAACATAATTTATATCAAGATACTTATGGATGCCCATGGGGAATTAGTTTTTTCCTCTTATATTTTGCATGCTTGCCACAGTTTTCTTCTTGTCACAAATGTACTACAATTAAAAGAGAAATTACACAAAAATAAATAAAAATAAAGTGTTTTGGTATAGCAAGCAGAGTAATAATTATCACATACTTTTTAAACTGAATTTTGTCTGATGAGAAATGTAAGTTTCATATGATGACCTCAGTTCCTTGTTGATTTTTATGAATGGGCATTATTTTATGTCTGTTTCCAGACTTAGTTTTTAGCATATGTGAATATATGAGGCAATATCTAGAGTATGCCAAAGGTTATCTATGAAAATATTTTGATTTTAGTAATGTCTTACCTTTATTTTTAATTGAATTAAAAATGGGAAATTTATCTGTGTTCTCAATAAAGATGTCTCTTTATTGTCATCAATTTTAGCAAGACATACCTGAAAATGGTCTCAAAAATGGTACGGATGACTTACAAATTTCTTCAAATAAATGTGAAAATGTGGAGAAAAAAGAAGGTAATGAGCATGCTTACCTTGTAAGATTATTTGAAAGACTTTTGTTTAATGATCACAGATACCCTTGCCAAATAAAACTGGCTACTAAATTCATATTAATTAAAACAGAATTAAAATATAAATAAGTTAAGTTAGAACAACTTTCAGTCAAATGCTGAATAAAATGTCAGTAAAAGAGTTGCCTTTATTTTAATTTTTGTAGTTTTTTGAGAATTTAATACCTGTTTACTGTATTTAAATCATTTTAACCCTTTTTACTATTCCTCCAGCTCTTCTTGTGCCCCTGACTCCCTCTCAAGTGTGTAACATATTTGTTTGTACTGTTGTTATAGACACAATTTGTTTCTCTGTGTGTATCTACTTAATGTTGCTTATATGTGCACGTGTTTATGACTGACTATTGAAATTGTATTAAACTCTTAGAGAGCTCATATCTGGAAAAAAAAAACAAAAAACAAAAAACAGATTTCCCCTCTCTTAACAGCCACTGATGGCCTACAACTCTTTATCTAGGGTTGTGCATTGTGAGATTTTCTTCATCTATATTAACATTTCAACTGGTGTCATTATTATGCAGGTGTTCTTTATAAAATAATACTTTTCAAATTTCATTGTGGCAACATTCAGGTTATGCGTAGAAAATGCTTTGTAGCCGCAAGGGTCCTGGTCCTTTTATCTTATAATACTCTTCAATTTTGCTATTTTTTCTTAAGCTTTATATTTAGGGCTGTAATAGGTCAGAGCTGGGCACCTTATAGCCACCTCTTACATTTTGTCTCATTGTAGATATCTGTAATACCTCTGCCTGCTGCATAAAGGAACTTCTTTGACAAAAAAAAGAAGAGCTACATTTTTCTGTGGACATAACCAGGGGTATAAGAATTGTATTTGGAACATGGCAACTATATTGTTATAAAAATGAAAGTAGATTATCCCCTAGTGTCTGTAATTCCTCCATTCATGTATACTTGACTAGGTTTATAGTATCAGGTATTAATTTCTCATTGAATGGGACTTGATACCAATGAGACACTGTTGGTACTTCAAAAGTAAAGGTGCCACTATTGCACCATAAAAGATATCTTGCCAGACTCATAGACATTTGGGATTATATAGTTTTTCCTCTGATAAAAGTATATTTTGTTTTGTTTTTTCATTATTTTTTATTTTTTATGTATTAATTACAGGTTATTCATTTTGTATCCCAGCCATAGCCCTCTCCCTTATTCCCTCCCTCCCTCAACTCCTCCCATATGCCTCTACAAGTCCACTGATAGGGGAGGTCCTCCTCCCCTTCCATCTGACTTTAGCCTATCAGGTCTCATCAGGACTAGCTGTATTCTCCTCCTCTGTGGCCTGGCAAGGCTCCCTCCTTCAGGGGAGGTATTAAAAGAGCCAGCTGCTGAGTTTATGTCAGAGACAGTCCTGTTTCCCTTACTAGGGTACCCACTTGGATATTGAGTTGCAAGGGATACATCTGAACAGGGGTTCTACGTTATACCCATGAATGGTCCTTGGTTGATATATCAGTCTCAGAAAAGACACCTGTGCCCAGATTTTTTGGTTCTGTTGCTCTCCTTGTAGAGCTCCTGTCCTCTCCAGGTCTTACTATCTCCCCCTTCTTTCCTAAGATTCCCTGCACTCTACCAAAAGTTTGGTTATGAGTCTCAGATTCTGCTTTGATACACTGCCAGGAAGTCTTTCAGAGGCCCTCTGTGATAGGCTCCTGTCCTGTTTCCTATTTTCTCCTTCTTCCAATGTCCTTCACACTTCTCTTTCTGAATGAGGGTTGATCATCTTAACCATGGTCCTTCTTCTTGCTTAGCTTCTTTAGGTGTACAGATTTTAATATATTTGTTCTATATTTTATTATAATAACCACTTATAAGTGTGCATACATTGTGTGTGTCTTTCTATTTCTGGGATACCTCACTCAGGATGACCTTTTCTAGTTCCCACCATTTGCATGCAAATTTCATGATTTCCTTGTTTTTAATTGCAGAGTAGATTTCCATTGTGTAAATGCACCACAATTTCTTTATCCATTCCTCTGTTTAGGGGCATCTGGGTTGTTTTGAGGTTCTGACTATTATTAATAAAGCTGCTCCAAACATGGTTGAGGAAATGTCCCTGTTATATAGTTGAGCATATTTTGGATTTATGCCTAGGAATGGTATAGCTGGATCTTAAGGTAGCACTATTCCTAATTGTCTGAGAAAGTGCCAGAGTGATTTCCAAAGTGGTTGTACAAATTTAAATACCCGCTAGCGATGGAGGAGCGTTCCTCTTTCTCCACATCCTCTCTAGCATGCACTATCACTTGCGTTTTTGATCTTAGCCATTCTGATAGGTGTAATGTTGTTTTGATTTGCATTTCCCTGAAGACTAAGGACGTTGAGCATTTCTTATGTGTTTCTCTGCCATTCTTTATTCCTCTACAGAAAATTCTCTCTTTAGCTTTGCACTCCATTTTTCAATTGGATTACTTGATATGCTGCCTTTTAACTTCTTGAGTTCTTTATATATTCTGTATATGAGACCTCTGTCAAACATAAGCTTAGTGAAGATCTTTTCCCAGTCTGTAAGCTGTTGTTTTCTCCTGATTACAGTGTCCTTTGCTTTAAAGAAGTTTTTCAGTTTCATGAGGTCCCATTTATTGATTTTTGACCTGAGAGCCTGCCCTGTTTGTGTTCTGTTCAGGAAGTTGTCTCCTGTGCCAATGAGTTCAAGACTCTTCCCCACTTTTTCATCTAACAGATTAGTTTTTTCTGGTTTTATGTTGAGGTCTTTAATCCATTTGGACTTTACTTTTGTGCAGGGTGATAAATATGGATCTATTTGCATTTTTCTACATGTAGGCATGCAGTTAGACCAGCACCATTTGTTGAAGGTGCTCCTTTTTTCCATTGTATTGTTTTGGCTTCTTAGTCAAAAATCAAGTATTTTTAGGTGTGTGGGTTTATTTTTTGGTATGCTATTCGATTCCATTGATCCACCATTCTGTTTCTATGCCAGTACCATGCAGTTTTTATTACTATTAATCTGTAGTACATATTGAGATCAGGGATGGAGATACTCCAGATTATCTGTTGTTGTACAGAATTCTTTTACCAATTCTGGGTTTTTTTTGGTTTTTCCATATGAAGTTGAGAAGTTTTCTTTCAAGGTCTGTATTTTGGTATTTTGATGGGAATTGCATCGAATTTGTTGATTGCTTATGGCAGGATGGCCATTTTCACTATGTTAATCCTGTCCATGAACATGGACGATCTTTCCATCTTCTGATATCTTCTTCAGTTTCTTTATTCTTGAAGTTCTTTCTTGAATTTTTTTTTCAAACAAGTTTTTCACTTGCTTGGTTATAGTCACACGAAAGTACTTTAGGTTATTTGTGGCTGTTGTGAAGGGTATAGTTTCCCTAATTTCTGTCTCATAGCTTTTATTTTTCGTATAGTACTGGGCTAATGATTTCTTTTGAATTAATTTTGTTCCTAGCCAAAATGATGAACGTGTATATCAGCTGAGGAAGTTCTCTGGTTGAATTATTTACTCACTCAGGTATACTATCATATCATCTGCAATTAGAAATACTTGACTTCTTCCTTTCCAATTTCTATCCCCTTAATCTCCTTTAGTTGTCTTTCTGCTCTAGCTAGGACTTCAAGTACTATGTTGAAGAGATACGGAGAGAGTGGGCAGCCTTGCCTTGTCCCTGATTTCAGTGGGATTTATTTAAGTTTCTCTCCGTTTAGTTTGATATTGTCTATAGGCTTGTTGTATATTGTCTTTGCTATGTTTAGGTATATGCCTTGTATCCCTGATCTCTCCAAGACTTTAAATATGAATGGGTGTTAGATTGTGTCAAATGCTTTTTTGTCATCTAACAAGATGATTATGTGGTTTTTCTCCTGCAGTTTGTTTATATGGTGGATAACATTGATGGATTTCTATATATTGATCCACCCCTGTATGCCTCGAAATAAACCTATTAGGTCATGGTGGATGGTTCTTTTTATGTGTTCTTGGATTCGGTTTGCAAGTATTTTGTTGAGTACTTTTGCATCAATGTTCAAAAGAGAGATAGGTTTGAGGTTCTCGTTTTTTTGTTGGGTCTTTGTGGAGTTTAGGTATCAAGGTAACTGTGGCTTCATAAAATGAGTTTGGTTATGTTCCTTCTGTTTCTATTTTGTGGACTAGTTTGAAGATAATTGGAATTAGCTCTTCTTTGAAGGTCTGGTAGAATTCTGCACTGAAACCATCCTGCCCTGGGTGATTTTTGGAAGGGAGACTTTTGATGACTGCTTCTATTTTCTTGTGAATATAGGACTGTTTAATCTATTTACCTGTCTTGATTTAATTTTGGTAAATAGAATCTATCAAGAAAATTGTCCATTTCATGTAGATTTTCAAATTTTGTGGCATATAGGTTTTTGTAGTGAGACCTAATGATTGTTCAGATTTCCTCATTGTCTATTGTTATGCCCCCCCTTTTCGCTTCTGATTTTGTGGATTTGGATAAATTCTCTCTGCCTTCTAGTTAGTTTGGCTAAGGGTTTGTTTGTCTGTGTCAAAGAATCAGCTCTTGGTCTCATTGATTTCTTTGAATTGTTTTTGTTGTTCCCGATTCATTGATGTCAGCTCTGAGTTTGATTATTTCCAATCGTCTATTTCTCTTTGGTGTGTCTTCTTCTTCTCCCCTCCCTAGGACTTTTAGGTGTGCTGTTAAGTTGCTTGTTTGAGATGTCTCAAACTTCTTTCTGGAGGCACTTAGTACTATGAACTTTCCTCTTAGTACTGCTTTCATTGTGTCCCATACGTTTGGATAAGTTGTGCCTTCATGTTTATTGAATTTTAGGAAGTCTCTAATTTATTTTTTTATTTCTTCCCTGTCCCACCTGTCATTGAGTAGCAAGTTGTTTAGTTTCCATGTATATGGAGGCTTTTTATTTTTTATATTGTTGTTGGGGTCTAGTTTTAGGCCAGGGTTGTCTGATAGGATACAAGGGATGTTTTGATCTTCTTGTATCTGCTGAGGCCTCCTTTGTGCCCTACTATACGATCAATTTTTGAGAAGGTTCTATGAGGTGCTGAAAAGAAGGTATACTCTTTTGAGTTTGGGTGAAAAGTTTGGTAGACATCTATTAGGTCCATTTTATTTAGAACCTTTCTAATTGTCATTATTTCCTCATTTAGCTTTTGCCTTGATGAACTGTTCTTTGGTGAGAGTGGAATGTTGAGGTCACCTACTATTAAGGTGTTGGGATGGATGTGTGATTTAAGCTTTGATAAAGTTTCATTTACAAATGTAGGTGCTCTCGTATTTTGGGCATAGATGATCGGGTTTGTAATATCCTCCTGTTGGATTTTTTCCTTTGATGAGAATAGAGTGCTCCTCCTCATTTTTTTGATTAATTTTGGTTGAAAGTATATATTTTTTTAGATATTATGATAGGTACCTCATCATGTTTTCTGGGTCCATTTGCTTAAAAAACATTTTTCCACCCTAGTACACTGAGGTAGTGTTTATATTTGTTGCAGAGGTGTTTTGCTTGGTTGCACCAGAATGTTGGATCCTGTTTCCACAACCACTGTTAGTCTGTGTATTTTTATTGGAGAATTGAGTGCACTGATGTTGGTAGATAATAATGACCAGTGAATGAGTGTTCCTTTTGTTGTGCAGTTGTTAGTGTTACTGTGTTTCAATGCTTGTTTTCTTTTAATGTTTTGTTGTGGAGTTATGTATATCCTGTGTTTTCTTGGGTGTAGTTGATGTCTTTGGAGTTTTCCTTCTAGTATCTTCTGTAGGGTTGGTTTGCTGTGTAGGTATTGTTTATGTTTAGTTTTGTCATGGAATATTTTGTTATCTTCATCTATGTTGATTCAAAGCTTTGCTTGGTATAGTAGTCTGGGTTGGCCTCTCCCCAGGCCCTTCTGACTTTCATAGTTTTTGTTGAGAAGTCTGTTATGATTCTGATAAGTCTACCTTTTTATGTTACTTGGCATTTTACCCTTCCTGCTTTTAAATTTTTTTCTTTATTCTGTAGATTTGCTCTTTTGACTATAATGTCACATGAGTAGTTTCTTTTCTGGTCTAGTCTACTTGGTGTTCTGTAGGCCTCTTGTATATTTATGGACATCTCTTTCTTTAAGTTGGGAACATTTTCTTGGAAATATTTTCTGGACCTTGGAGCTTGGAATCTTCTCTTTTTTTTGTCTATTGCTATTATTGTTAGATAACATCTTTTCATAGCATCCTTGATTTCTTGGATGTTTTGTGTTTAAAACTTTTCTGATTTTTCTTTTTCTTTGAGAGATGTAACAATTTCTTCAAATGTATCTTCAGCACCCGAGATTCTCTATTCCCTCTCTTGTATTCTGTTGGTGATCCTTAATTTTCTGGTTCCTGATCTTTCCTCTTAAGTTCTCTAGTTCCAGGGTTTTCTCTGTTCGTGTTTTCTTTATTGAGTCTAACTCTGTTTTCATGTCTTGTACCTTTTCCTTCATCTATTTGAATGTGGATTCCTGTCTCTCCATGTTTACCTCTATTTTTGTTTATATTTTTTATATATGACACTACTTGTGCCTCTATTTGTTTGGCTGAATTTTTCTGTAATTCTTTGAGAGCTTTGTTTGTTTCTCTCTAATTAGTCCTCTTGTGCCTCTACACATGCCTCTATTTGTTTTGATGTATTTGCCTGTATTTCTTTGAGAGCTTTGTTCATTTCCTCTTTATGTGCCTCTAATATGTGGATAAGCGTAGATTTGAGATCATTTTCCTTTGTTTCCAGTGAATTAGCATATCCATTGGTTTGGGGGTTGCTTGTGAAGCCATGATTTCCTGATTTTTGTTGAATATGTTCTTAGGCTGACCTCTAGCCATCTGCTTATCTGTAACCTTGGCTATTTTTTCCTGGAGTCTGTATTTCAGACTGAGTCTGTCTGCCTCTCTTGTATGGAGTATTTTTCAGGAAGATGAGTAAAGTCATCCATTTTGAGAGTGGATGTTGATGTTTCAGCTGAAGCTTAAGGAGGAAGGTCACAGACAGGTGCAAAAGCTCAGGCATGTGTGTAAAACTATGCCTTGAAGAAAAGTGTGCTTGAGTGTGTAGATGCCTGGAATGTGGAGCTTAACTGCAAAGGAGGATGCAGGTGCTAAAACTTTTAGGGGGTGCAATGCACATGCACAGGTACCCTGACTACCTCAGTGGTCTACAGGCCTGTTCTACTGTCCTCCTGTCATTCAGATTTATCTGGGCTTCAGAATTGTTTGCCTGGACTACACTGGTAAACCCACAGAACAGGGGTTTCATTGTTGAAAATGCTGTACCAAGGTTCCCTGTGTTGCCCTCAGTGGGTGTTTAGGTAGGAGGGATCTGATGTCTGGCTGCTAGCATAGAGGGATGGGGCTCTGCACTCACTTGAAGGCACACTCTTGTTAGCAGGCCTAATCATAATGCACAGGAGGAACCACTGTTCTCTACTCTCAGATTTCCTGCCACAGGGGCAAAGGAGAGTGTAGGAGATTCATCAGCTCATTGGTGTCCGCTGTTAGTATGCTGGGCAGGGAGACCCATTCTTGGGGTGGCCATCTCTGCTGTCTCAGTCACCAGTCAGGAAGCATGGAGGCTCCTCCTTGGACTAGCCACCACTCAGCCACTGCTATAGACCTAGGAGGCTTATACAGCCGCCTGCTGGGAGGCCCTGGGATACCCATACAGCTACCTGCCTCCATCGCAGAATTCACAATCTGTTGTTGTAAAAGATTGTTTGTTTTTTTTTTAACAATTCTGGGTTTTCTTGTTGTTCCATATGAAATTGAGAATTATTCTTTCAAAGTCTGTAAAGAATTTTGTTGGTATTTTGACTGGAAGTGCACTGAATCTGTAGATTGCTTTTGGCAGGATGGCCATTTTCACTATGTTAATCCTACCAATCAATGAGAATGGGAGATCTTTCCATCTTCTGATATCTTCTTCAATTTCTTTCTTCAGAGACTTGATTATTTTTTCAAACAGTTCTTTCACCTGCTTGGGTAGAGTCACACCAAGGTACTTTATTTTATTAGTGGCTATTGAGAAGGGTATAGTTTCCCTAATTTCTTTCTCAGTCCTTTTGTCTTTGGTATACAGTGGGGCTACTGAGGTTTTTATTATTATTATTATTATTAATTACACTTTATTCATTTTGTATCCCCCCATAAGCCCCTCTCTCCTCCCCTTCCGATCCCACCCTTCTTCTCCTTTCTGCATGCATGCCCCTCCCCAAATCCACTGATAGGGGAGGTCTTCCTCTCCTTCTTTCTGATCTTAGACTATCAGTTCTCATCAGAAGTGGCTGCATTGTCATCTTCTGTGGCCTGGTAAGGCTGCTCCCCCCTCAGGGGGAGGTGATCAAAGAGCAGGCCAATCAGATTATGTCAGAGGCAGTCCCTCTTCCCTTTACTATGTAACCCACTTGGATACTGAGCTGCCATGGGCTACATCTGTGCAGGGGTTCTAGGTTATCTCCATGAATAGTCCTCGGTTGGAGTATGAGTCTCTGGGAAGTTCCCTGTGTTCAATTTTTTTTGTTCTGTTGCTCTCCTTGTGGAGTTCCTGTCCTCTCCAGCTCTTGCTATTTCCCACTTCTTATATAAAATTCCATTCACTCTGAGATTTTTTTTCAGTTAATTTTGTATCCAACCACTTTGCTGAAGGTGCTTATTAGCTGAAGGAGTTCTCTGGTTGAATTTCTGGATCATTCATATATACTATCCTATCATCTACAAATAGTAATACTTTGGCTTTTTCTACTTGAGAGATTTGGAATTCTCATGGGGCCATTTTTGACATTGACTCAACTAGATGTAAACAAAGATTTCACGTGGTTTCAAAACATACCCAGTTTGGTTATTGTGTCCCCTGCTGTTTGGAGACTCTATTTGAATTTATTTCATATTCGTGAATATTTTAAGATGCTTCTATAGTAGTAGGTTTACATATGACTTGTCCCTTCCTATATTTCCAACCTAACCCTTCTTGTCCATTGTCCTTCCCATCTAATCTTCCCACTCTCTCTAGAGCTATATATTCTAGTTCCACTTACTTTAGTGACCCTCCACTGCAGACATTTAGCTGATACAGAATCTCTGTGATTATATGAATTTAGCAAATACATAAGGGAAACATACAATATTTGTTGTTTGATGGGTACTGCCCTCAGGATGATATTTTCTAGCTCCATATTTCTTCTGTAAATCTCATAATTTTCTTTTTTAACACAATCAAAATACTCCATTGGCAAATGTATCACATTTTCACTATTTATTCATAAATTAAAGGACATCTAAGCCGTTTTCAATTTCACTGTGTTTTATCCTTTGAAAATTCACTGCTTATTTTTGAAAATATTTTGGGGAGGTTATTTGCTTTTGGGAGTCCAATTTTTTAATTTAAATTTTCTTCTATTAATTACAGTTTACTTACTTTGTATCCCAACTGTAGCCGCCTCCTTTATTCCTTTCCAATCCTACTCTTCCTCTCTCATCTCCTCCCATGCCCCTCTCCAAGTCCACTGATAGAAGGTCCTCCACCCCTTCAATCTGACCCTAGCCTATCAGGTCTCATCATGACTGGCTGCATTGCTTCCTTTTTGGTCTGATTAGGCTGCTCCTCGATCAGGGGGAAGTGATCAAAGAGCCTGCCACTGAATTAATGTCAGAGACAGTCCCTGTACCCATTTTAGGGAATCCATGTGGCGTCTGAACTGCCATGACTACATCTGTGCAGGGGTTCTAGGTTATCTTCATGCATGGTCCTTGGTTGGAGTATCAGTCTCAGAAAAGACCCCTAGACCCAGATTTCTTCATTCTTTTGCTCTTCTTCTAGAGCTCCTGTCCCCTTCATATCTTTCTATCTCCCCCTGCTTTCATAAGTTTCCCTGCACTCTGCCCAAAGTTTGGCTATGAGCCTCAGCATCTGCTTTGATACACTGCTGTAGATTCTTTCAGAGGCCCTCTGCAGTAGGCTCTGGTCCTGTTTCCTGTTTTAAAAACAAGGCAATCATGAAATTTGCATGCAAATGGTGGAGTCTAGAAAAGATCATCCTGAGTGAGGTGTCCCAGAGGCAGAAAGACACACATGGTATATATTCATTTATAAGTGGATGTTAGACATATAATATAGGATAAACATACTAAAATCTGTACACCTAAAGAAGGTAAGTAAGGAAGATAACCCTGGTTAAGATCAATCCTCACTCAGAAAGGCAAATGGGATGGATATCAGATGAGGGAGTCCAATTTTAATCTAGTTCTTTATATATTTTAGATACTAACTGCACATCAGATGTGGAAATGTGGAAATGCTGAAGTTCTTTTCCTATTGTGTAGGATGATGCTTTACTCAAATTATGGTGTCTTTTGCCATACAGAAGCTTTTTAGTTTCATGAGGTCCCATCTATCTAGCTATCTATCTCTATCCTTTTATCCATTCATTTATTTACTCATTCATTCATTTCTTAACTTTTTATTGATTTTTTGTTTCACATTATGCACCCTAGTTCCAGTCATCTTTCTGTCCACTCATATTCCCATTCTACCCTTGCAACATCTCCCTCCCCCAAAAAATAATTAAAAATACATAAACAAAAAATAAATAAAACAAAACAGAGCATAGAAAAATATATCATCTTGGAAGCTGTAGTTTCTCACAGTGTGTCCCACAGTATACCTCTATGTTGACACATCTTCACTTACAAATATTCATTACAATCAGTTGTTGGTCTGGTTCAAGGTCTCAGGCTTCTTTACACCAATATTTGATCCTGGTTATTTTGTTTTGGTTTGTTTGTTTGTTTGTTTGTTTGTTTGTTTTTCCTGTGTCACGGAGATCCTGCAGCTTTGGATCAGCAGGACCAATACTTCAATGCACTCCAACAGTTCACAGATGATAAAGATTTCTGGGCCAACTCAAAGCCCTGGGTCTGGGTCTAGATGGTAGCTGAGCTCTTCATCCTGGTGAATATCCTGCATCTGCACTATGAGCATGAGTTCTCCAGCACTGCTCGGGCGAGGCTATCCAGTGCTGCCCATGGCAGGAGGCAGGGCCTACTCTTTTCCTCTCACACTCTTGGGGCTGGCTCACCTGCACTGTAGCCTTCTGGGCCAATGCCACATTGTTGTTCTTGCAAGGTAGAGTGCTCACTTTCCTTGGTCCTACAACCCAGTGAGGGTCAGTGCTATTCTCCCACTCTCATGACTTCTGGGCTAGATCTTCAACTACTGCAGATGGAGAGAAAGGGGGGGGGAGGTCATCACACCCATGCTAAAGATACTTCATAGCAGAGAATTGATGAGGCCGGCCCTTCCTCAGTTTTACCATCAGGTCCTGCTTATCCATACTTCATGCCACCATGGTCAGCTTTACTTAAGCTGCCCAGAAGAATTGTAGGGCCTGCTCTCATGCATGCTGCAGCTGACCAGGACCAGGGACGGCTCTTCCAACTGTTTCATGTGGCAAACTGCTAGGGACAGAAGGCATCACCTCATGCCCAAGCCACCTCATGTCATATTAGTGGTGGAGGCAGCTCTACTGTGCTCACCTCTACTATGCTCACCAACCTACTCATGCCCCCAATAATAAAACATAAAATATGGGACGGTAATGTCTCCATCTTCCTTTATTATTCAATGTTGTTTAGCTCTCCTGGGTTTTTTGTGTTTCATATGAAGCTAAAAGGTTTTGTTTTTTGTTTTGTCTTTCAATATCTTTGACAAATTAGGTTCGAATTTTGATGGGTATTACATTGAATCTATAAATGGTTGTTGGTATCTTTCAGTATATTTCTACCAGCTTCTAACTAGTAAAATAACCAGATATTTTCTTATTAAAGAAGAGAAAAAGAACTCACTGCCATCTAAAGCCTTCACCAAGATAGTTTTGGAGTTGTCATTGTGCTTGGGATTCATTATGTACCCTTTTCCTTTTAGTGTGGGCTGACAAATGTCCACACCCAGAGGTAATATTCTTTTAATATTTATGTTAAGTAATTGCATATTGGTTGACGTTCAAAACATTGATTAAATATCTCATATCAAAACCTATTCAGCTTAGGGATCATTCTCATCCAATCTTCAAACCAAAGTCTGAACCACAGCAATCTCAACCAGGTAAATTTCATGAGTTAATCGGTATAATAAATATTTAATACAGTTCAAATTCTCACAGTTTTCTCGATGTCAGTTATTTCTTGATAATATGGTAGTGCTTGATATAAGTAATGACATCTCATTAATGACATACATGCTTCAAAATTATTCATAAACACAAGATAAAGTATTTACAAATGTAAGTTCAAGTTCAATGTTTATTACTCATTAACATTGCCTTAACATGTGTGCCATCCTTCTGTTAGATACATACAGACTTCAAATGTAAGACTAATTAGACATCCCCAAAGTTTGAACATGATTTATGTACACCTGTGTCTCAATAAGCACACCTATAATCAAACCCACCTGAAAGGCCAAGGCAGAGGCATATTTAAGCTTAGAGATTCTGGCCTAGACAAACAGCAATATACCACATTTTCAAAAAAAACAAGTTTTTGTTTTGTTCTAGAATTCATAGTGCAGTGATTATGTTCATATATAGTGTGTTGTAATTTATTTACAAGGAAAATGAATGGGATTCATAAATAAATCTATTATCTGTTTCAGTAAAACATCATACTATATATGGTAGAGCAGTCATTGAAAATCCATTTGCTTCCTTATTTAGCTATCTTTTATCTCTGAAAAGAAATTTATACTCCAGAATGACTCCATGTTCTAGAGTGACTCATAAAGGGACAATTCCATCAGTACAGAGCATAAGTGTGCTATGATTTTCACAGATAAATTTGTGAAAAAGTAAGAATAATTTTGATGAATTAATAATTGAAATATTTAAAAGCTATTACAAGACAGAGACTAGTTCATAAGATGAATGTATCTTTCTACAGTATCTTCACATGTGGATACTGTAAGCATATATGTCATTTATGGATTTCCAGATAAATCATATACAGGCATGCATGACTCGAAACTAGCTAATATCTATTATCTATACAAAGAGTGCTGATTTTTTTTGTACAATTACAGGTTTTTCTAAGGATGTAAATATATGGATATATAATATATTTAATTGAAATAACATTTTTGAAACACCTAATTTTAAATTATTTATTTTTATAGAATATTATTTTGCATAATTGTTGTTCATGTTTTTACGTAAAATTATAGAAATGTCAGAAGAACCAAAAGAAGAAATACCAGAAACTAAATTGGAAAATGAGCGAAGTTTTGATAAGGGTGCAGAAAAATCACGCATTTGTATGTAAAAATTTAAATTAAAAATGTTCATTTAAGTTTTTCTTCAGTGATTATTGCCATAAGCAAGCATCCAAAATTTAAACTACTTTATACAGTCAACATACTAATAATTTAATATTAAAATGAAAGCATTTAGCCTATTAGTACTAACAGAATGTTCTTAGAATCCCATCACATAATCAAATATTTTCCTTTCACGTGTAATAAGTAAATATCTGATTGTCGTAATTGCTTCACTTGAAACATAGTTCCTCACTTATAAGTGGATATTAGCCATATACTACAGTATAAACATACTAAAATCTACAGACCTAAAGAAGCTAAACAACAAGGATGACCCCAGGGAAAATGCTTAATTCTCATTCAGAAGGGAAAACAGGATAGACACCAGAAGTAGTAGAAGCGAGGGAACAGGATGGGAGCCTACCACAAATGTCCTCTAAAATACTCCAACCAGTAGGGGATCGAAGCAGATGCAGACTCACAGAAAAACTTTGGACAGAGTGCAGGGTCCCTTTCTTGTGGAAGAAAGGGGATATAGAAGGACCTAGAGCGGACAGGAGTCCCACAAGAAGAGCATCAAAGCCAAAAGAGCTGGGCCCATGGGTGATTACAGAGACTGATGCATCAAGCAAAGAACATACATAGAGAGGACCTAGACCACCTGCTCAGATGTAGCCCATAGACATCTCAGTCTCCTTGTGGGTTCTCTATAAGGGTAGAAGAGTTAGTCTCTAACCTGAGACTGCTCCTTAATCACTTCTCCCTGCTGGGTTGACCTAGCCGACCAACAGCAGAAGAGGATCCAGGCAGTACTGATGGTACCTGATAGGCTAGGGTCAGACAGAAGGGGAGGAGTTCCCTATCAGTGGACTAGAGGAAAGAGATAGGGGGGAAAGAAAGAGGGAGGGTGGGACCAGGATGAGATGAGGGAGGTGGCTACAACCGGATCCAAAGCAAAAAGATTGTAAAATAATAATAATTAAAAAATTCAAGTACTGCATTAATCAGGAGGTCAAAAAGTCATCCTTGTCTTGTTTCTTGTTTAGTGGAAGTATTTTGAGTTTTCTTTGTTAATGAAATATTGGTTGTGTGTTTTTTATTATCTTTATTGTCTTGAAATGGACCCCTTCATTTTTAGACTCTTCGTGGTGATGGATATTGCCAAAGACCCTTTCTGAACCTGATATAATCATGTGGTTTTTTATCCTCAGTTCTGTTTTGTAATGAATGATTTGAATATGCTAACCCCTTAATTGGATTCATTACAAACTTGTAATTCTCACTGAAAAAAAATGTGGTTCCATAATTTCAATCAGTCATAGTAAGGTTCACAGTTTTTCCTCAGGATCATGGAATAATTTCAATGTTTTAATTTAAGGAAAAAATCTGATGACATAATGCAATTAATAACCTATTAAGAAAATGTTTACTTCTAGAGTGGAGATTTTGTTGTTAATGCACAACCAAAATATGCATTTTCTCATTTCAATAAAAAATCAATTATTTCCTACTAGTTGTCCATTCTCCTTAATAGATATATTTTTAGGAATTGAGTAATGAAAACAATTCACATAGATACAAAGTACTACATATTTTCATTTTACACAATCTCTTCAGGGAAACAACATACAGTAATGTGCTCACTGAATTAGGGCATGGTGACCACACTTTAATGTGATTCGAGCACATATAAATTCACTCCTGGAGTGAATATCTAGTATTTGTTTATATATCAAGCCCTAGATATTACAGGTGATGGCATACACTATAGTGATACGGCATAAGGCAAGTCTGAGAGTGTATTTCCATGTAAAGAGATGTAAGGTGTTAGCGTGGAAACATTTAAGAAAAGTGATGGTTCATACAGGATGAGAGTGAGAATGTTTTTTTTTGTTGTTGTTGTTGTTTTGTTTTGTTTTTTTTTTTTTTGTCGTTGTTGTTGTCAGAGATCTTTTGGAATGTGACCACATTCCAAAGATAGAAAACTGAGAATGAGTTTGTGTACACTCAGTGAATGTCAAATATGGTGTCATTACTGGACAGAGGCAATAGTAGAAAACAATTTTCAAACCAAAATTGTTTTACAATACTAATAATTTTAATTAATTTTTATTTTTGAGAACTTCACACATGAGCATTCTATCTGCACCATTCTCCATAACTTGAATTTTAACTTTTGAGATTATAATATAATTTAGATTATTAATACATTTATCTGTTCTCAACCCTTCCTCCAACCCTCCTAACTTCTCCTGTACACTCTCCTTAAATTCTGTAGTCTCTTTTGTCATCAATTTTTATTGTACAAGAGAGAACATTAGGTATTTATCTTTCTGGGTATGAATTTCCTCATTCAATATGACTTTTTCTATTTCTATACATCTACTTGAACTTTGAAGCATGTTTGTGGAAGCTTCCATTTAGCTACTGGCCCAAATATGCCATGTTAGAAAACGTGATGTCTTCTGCAAAAAATCCTTAGCCTAAGGTTGTGGAGAGAAATCTGTAAGTTTGTGGAGAGCCACCAATATCCTTCAAGGAACCCTGTGAACAAAGATTTAAAAATGCTCAATAAAATAACTTCCAAACTGAACACAGACACACATCATCCACCATGACCAAGTCATTTTTATCTCAAAGATGCAGCGATGGTTTGAAATAGACAAGCCAATATATTTAATAAAATACATAAATGGTCTTTAAGATAAAAATCACACAGTTTTTCTCTACAGATACAGATGAGGCATTTGACATTTGACAATTCAATATACCTTCATAATAATAGTCTCAAAGAAAGTAGGACAAGAAAGAACATACCTCAACACAATAAAATGCAAGTATGTGAATCTTAAAACCAACATCATCCTAAATGGAGAAAAATGTGAAGCAATACCATTGAACTGTAGATGAGACAGGGCTGTCCACGAACCTCACTCCTTTTCAATACTGTGCTCAAAGTACTAGCTGGAGAGATAAGTCAAGGGAAGCAAATTAAAAAGAAACACAAAAGAAAAAGAAAATAAATACCATGTAAATATTTTTTCTGCTAATAGTGTAGGCATTTATGTATTTTAGATATAGATGTCCTCCAAATTCATTTGGCGATACAAATTAGTACTAAGAATTCTTAACCTAAAAGTAATTACTTTTGTTAACATTACACATGATTGTGTTGCCTCTCTTTTGGATTTCTCTTACAGAATGAAGTGCCATGAGAAATGAAAGATAGATTTAAAGTTCAGTGTATATATTAAATTTGCCATTAAAATATCTTTGTCTTCGCATCTTCAACAAATGGTGCTGGTCCAACTGGATGTCTACATGCAGAAAAAGGAAAATAGACCCATATTTATCACCCTGCACAAAACTAAAGTACAAGTGGATCAAAGACCTCAACATAAAACCAGATACTCTAAATGTTAGAAGAAAAAATGGGGAACAGCCTAGAACTCATTGGCACAGGAGACAACTTCCTGAACAGAACACCAACAGCACAGGCTCTAAGAGCAACAATCAATAAAACTGACAAGTTTCTGTAAAGCAAAGGCCACCATCATCAAAAAAAAGTGACTGCCTACAGTTTGGGAAAGAATCTTCACTAACCCTTTATCTGACAGAGGGCTAATATCCAGTATATACAAAGAACTAAAGAAGCTGAAAAGCAGCAAACCAAGTAATCCAATTAAAAAATGGGGAACAGAGCTAAACAGAGAATTCTCGAAAGAGGAATATCGAATGGCAGAGAAACACTTAAAGAAATGCTCATCCTCATTAGCCATCAGGGAAATGCAAATCAAAACAACCCTGAGATATCACCTTACACCCATCAGAATGGCCAAGATGAAAAACTCAAATGACAACACATGCTGGAGAGGTTGTGGAGAAAGGGGAACCCTCCTCCACTGCTGGTGGGAATGTAAACTGGCACAACCACTTTGGAAATCTATCTGGTGCTTTCTCAGACAATTAGGAATAGTGCTTCCTCAAGACCCAGCTATACCACTGCTAGGTATATACCCAAAATTTGCTCAAGTACACAAAAGGGATACTTGCTCAACCATGTTTATAGCAGCTTTATTTGTAATAGCCAGAACCTGGAAACAACCCAGATGTCCATCAACAGAGGAATGGATACAGAAATTGTGGTATTTTTACACAATGGAATACTACTCAGCAGTCAAAAAGGAGGAAATCATGAAATTTGCAGGCAAATGGTGGGATCGAGAAAAGATCATTCTGAGTGAAATATCACAGAAGGAGAAAGACAAACACAGTATATACTCGCTTATATCGACCTATAAGATATGATAAACATAATGAAATCTATACACCTAAAAAAGATAATCAAGAGAGTGGACATGGGGTAAGATGATCAATCCTCATTTAGAAAGACAGATGAGATGTGCATTGAACGTATGACAGTAGTCTACTGCAGAAGACTGCATCTGAAAGACCCTACCTAGCAGTGTTTTCAAAGTGGATACTAAGACTCATAACCAAACCTTCGTCAGAGTACAGGGAATCATATGAAAGAAGGGGAGTTAGTATGATGGGGAAAAGATAGGAGCTCCACAAGGACCAAATATATCTGGGTACAGGGACTTTTCTGAGACTGACATTCAACCAAGGACCATGTATATGGATATAACCTAGAACCTCTACATGGACGTAGCCCGTGGTAGCTCAGTAACCAATTGGTTTCCCATAGTAAGGGGAACAAGGACTATTTCTAACAGGAACACAATGGCTTTGATCTCCCCACCCCCAAAGGGAGGAGCAGTCCTGTTAGGCCACAGAGGAGGACTTTGCAGCCAGTCTTGAAGATATCTGATAAAACAGGGTCAGATGAATGGGGAGGAGGTCCCCCCCATCAGTGGACTTGGAAAGGGGCAGGGTGGAGATGAGGGAGGGAGGGTGGGGTTGTGAAGGAATGAGGGAATGGGATACAGCTGGGAAGCAGAGTTAATAAAATGTAACTGATAAGAAAAAATAAAATTAAAAAAAAGAAAAAAATTGAAAAATAAAAAATATCTTTGTCTTCAAAATATACTTCATAAAATTTAAAGTACAAATTTTATAAAATTAGGAAGTCAGGTATGTTCTTACAAATCAAATAAAACATTTCTAAAACATGTTACCAATACTCTTTTGACAGAGTGTGTCTGACCTTAATAGACTGCATGAAGCACACATGGAAGCTCTCCACACATCCAATATGGAAACTGATGCAGAAAATAAAAAAGGTAGCAAACCAGATAGAGAAAAGGAAGTAGGGACATTTTAAAATGCAAATATTATATAAAATGTTTGTGTAGTGTAGAACCCTACACATACAGTCTCTATTATAAGTAGACAAAAATTACCTACTGAATATATAGTAAGCAAATGGACAAGTAAAATGGTAATAATACACATGCTATCATGTCTGAGCAACAGGTAAGATGTAGATAGTCAATAAAGTTGTCTTCCCTCCTACAACTCTCAGGTGTCCATATGTAAATGGCGTTACCTTCACCAATATATAAGATAAATCAAAATATGTAAGAATAGGATTGTTTTAATTAAACTTATTTTATTATTACAAAAGTCTGTAAATCAGCATGTACTTTGTGTGAGAACCTTTGGTCTGGTGGCTTTAGGCATATCTGTATGTATCAGTGAGTTCCGTACCCTTGATCAGTCAAAGATTCAGGCCTGCAGCCAAAAATGCTACAATATAATATTAACACAAGTTTTTTGTCCTTATCTTGCACAATTAACACATTTTAAAGATCCTTTTCTAGGGGAGGAGGTCGTCCCCAGTCAGTGGACTTGGAAAGAGGCAGGGAGGAGATGAGGGAGGGAGGGTAGGATTGGAGGGAATAAGGGAGCGGGATACAGCTGGGATACAGAGTTAATAAAATGTAACTAATAATAAAAAAATTAAATTAAATTTAAAAAAACTTTTCTAATTTTTAATAGAGGTGTACTTGCATGCTCTAAATGAAAAGTCAGACTCATACAAATTATGCTCTCTATTCTTTGTTTGTAAATGCTTACTCTTTTTGCTTTAATATGTTACTTCTTTTTATTGTTTTTTTGTAGTTTATTCACTTTATATCCCAATTGTAGTTCCTCCCTCATCTTTCCAGGTCCCATCCTCCCTCTGTCTTCCTTCCTATACCCCTACCCTACCACCCCTACTGTCTGACCCTAGCCTATGAAGTCTCATCAGGAATGTCTGGATCCTCTTCTTCTACCAGTGGGGAATGATCAAGGAGCAGGAAACTGAGTTCATGTCAGAGACATCCCCTGCTTCCCCTTACTAGGGAACCTACATGGAGACTGAGCAGCTTATGGGCTACAACTAAGTAGTGGGTCTAGTTCAGGGATTTTACTCAGGCCTTCATCCTGCTAAGAACATGTTATGCCAGTGAGCTAAGCATTCCATTTAATGGTATTATGTTGTGATGTGTCTCGTGCAGTTACAGAGAACATCTCAATGCACCCAAATAAGTTCCTTCATCATAGGAAAATGTGCAACAGAAAAATGACAGTGTAACACAAACATAATAAAAGAGTTCATATTGGTCATTCACATCTTACATCAAGAGATAATGAAAGTCCAGTTACACAAAGCTTCAGATATGTACATATATTGGATATATATATATATATATATATATATATATATATACATTGATTTTAGCATCCTCTATGAGACACTGGATTGTGATCATTTTATATATTCAGTATTTCTAAAAAATCCCTTAATTCAGCACCGCAACATCATCACCCTCTATTCTTACCTTCTCTTAGGCCATTTTCCTAACTTATTCACAAGTGTCACATTCAGCCTCAAAACACATGTAGAATGATCTCTTTGCACTGCAATTGTAAACATGAACTTCGCTATAAACATGAATGTCCAAGCATTTTGATACATATTAGACTTGCATAACCTGAGTCCCTCCCAGCAATGTATTTTGAGTCTTTTCTCTGCCTGTGCAATCCTAAAACAACCACAGGAAAAGCATCTTTCACATGTTGAAATGCATAGAACATTCTGATGTGTACTGTGTAACAAAGTCACAGAGAAATCCAGTTAAGAAGATTTTATAAGAAGAAAATATTTCTTTTCTGGTCTAATTTATTGTGTGTTCTATAGGCCTCTTGTATTCTTATTGGCCTCTCCTTTAAGTTGAGGAAATTTTCTTCAATGATTTTGTTGAAAATATTTTCTGGGCCTTGGTGCAGGGAATCTTCTTTTTCCTCTATTCCTATTATTCTTAGGTTTTGTCTTTTTGTGTTGTCTTGAATTTCTTGGACAGTCTGTGTCAGGAATTTTTTAGATTTAACATTTTCTT
>REGO01000681.1:625579-660015 GCA_010120015.1 Rhombomys opimus | reverse complement strand
GAGGCATGCATGCAGAAAGGGGGGGAGGGTAGGACCGGGAGGGGAGGAGGGAGGGACTTATGGGGGGATACAAAAGGAATAAAGTGTATTTAATAGAATTTAAATAAAAAATTAAAAAAAATTAAAAAAATAAATAAAGAAGAAAATATTTCTACTATATTTTAACTTAATTCAAATTATTACTTGGTAAAATGAAAATAAATACTTTCTAATGCCTAATTTTTATTCAATATAACAATGAATAGATTTTTATCTTATATGTTCATTGTAGTTATCTCCGTGAAATATGTAAACTTGCCAACAGAATCTGTTATGGAAAACCAAAATCAGAACTCATAAAATGAGCAGGAACTGCAGAGTGGTAGAAAAACAAGTGGCCATTTACAAGTAAACATTTAAATTGAAATTATACACTTTATGGTGCTTCAACAATAATATTTCATAGCTCAAATAAGTTAAACTTTATATCTTTTAAAGTTAAAAGATTTATATTTATATCTTTTAGTATCAAACTTAATTTTTAAAATAATAGTTTTATTTTTTTCTTGGAAACTTTCATATAACACCAACACCCTCCAACTCATGCTGGTACTCATTAATCTTATTCTGAGATTAATGTCCTTTGCAAGATATTATTAATAGCCCACTGAGGCTAATCGAGGATGGCCATGTGTGAATATATGTAAAGACATCTGCTGGGATATGAGTAAGATGCCCAGAGCCACAACTGCAAAGATAAATGAATCCCCTTCTTTTACAACCATCAGTTGCCAATTGCTCCTCAGCTAGCACTGGGGCCATGGAAAGTACTTCCTCGTTGATTCTGGAATCCTGGCTGGTTTGATCTTGTGCAAGTCTCATGTAAGAAGCATATGTGCCTTGGGTTGATCTGTGTATCAGCTATGTCATAAACTGTAAAAGAACATTTCAAAGGACTTCAGTCCCACAGTCAGAATGTTATACTTTTGTTCTGACCATTCTTCCTCAATTTTTCCTGGGCTTTCAGTGAAGTTAGGTTATTACAAATGATCTATCTGCCAATGAGCATGCACAGGAGGTTATTCTTAACATGTTAGTTATGAGTCTCTACATTAACCACTACTCTCTGCTAAAAGAATCCTCTGACTAAAGATGAAAGCACCACAAACCTATGGGTTACCATAGTATACCACTAGTAGGGATACCACTAGTATATTCCCCTGACCTAGGCTATAACTTTCCCAGACATAATATTTTGATGGCTTACAATATCAAATATTCAGTCAATTCTGTGGGACAGGTCTTACATACAATCAGAACTTGGCGGTTTATTCATATAACCACCACTGTAGAGAGTTTCCTGTGTGAACAGTGTTGTCATATGAAATGTCAATGATTGGATGAGATATTTGATACATTTCACTACCAGGGGCCTGAACCAAACTGCTACCATAACTTAATTCAAATTATTTAACTTAATTAAATAATTAATTCAAATTATAGCCACACTTTTCTTGTCAGTTAGGGAGTGGTTTCTGAATATCGCGTAATTTTGTGAAGTGTCTTCAGCAACAGGGTCTCACCATTTAGATATGAAAACCAGCCAGAATCTATAGTAATAGCCTGTGTTCTTTTGGATGGTGTAATTATTTGGGAGGCCTTCTTGATGGATAACACATAAGGAGGTACCCTGTCCATGGTTCTTGGAGTTTCACTAAAATCTCAACTTCTGTGGGAAGGGAACATATTCCATGTAACTCTGAAAAAACTATTAACTACACATTTTAAACTAGTTTACAAACTAGTAGTTTACACAAGGCTTCATACAGCCTTATATTGTGTTTACCTAAACCTTACTACCTTCACTCACTCATCTTCTTACCCTCATTGTCACTTAAACTCTTAGCCCAGAGTTTTCCCCAGTGTTATTTCCAACCACCTGTGTTCTACTGCTCCTCTAATTATATTTTATGTGATTAAAACTATACTAGATGGAGAAACAGTCTCATAAAATACTCCTGTGCCCTGATATATCTGGTCCTTGTGGAGCTCCTGTTCTCTCCAGGTCTTATTAACTCCCTCTTATTTCATGTAATTCCCTGCGCTCTGCCGAAGGTTTGGTTATGAGTCTTAATATCTGCTTTGATACACTGCTAGGTAGAGACTGAGGCCCTCTCTGTTAGTCTCCTGTCCTGTTACTTATTTTCTCCTACATCCAATGTCCATCCCATTTGTCTTTCTAAGTGAGAATTGATCATCTTACCCCAGGTCCTCTTTCTTCTTTATCTTCTTTAGGTGTATAGATTTCAGTATGATACTGTTTCTCCGACCAAGGACCATGTATGGAAATAACCTAGAATCAGTATCCAATTGTGTTCCCTAGTAAGGGGAACAGGAACTATTTCTGACATGAACGCAATGGCTGGCTCTTCAACCCTCCACCCCCTGAGGGAGGAGCATCCTTTCTAGGCCACAGAAGAGGACAGTGCAGTCAGTCCTGAAGAGATCTGATAAACTAGGGTCAGATAGAAAGGGAGGAGGTCCTCCCCTATCACTGGACTTGGAAAGGGGCAGGGAGGAGATGAGGGAGGGATGGAGGGATTGGGAGGGAATAAGGGATGGGGCTATGGCTGGGATACAAAGTAAATAACCTGTGATTAATATAAAAACCAAAAATTATTATAAAAAGAGAAAAATATAATTGATGTCTATGTAGTTTTATATAGCTCCTCATTTTTATTAAGCATTTCTCTGTCACTCCCTCATCCTCCAACCCCTCTGTTATTGAATCTACCAACATTCAGGATTCCTTTTCTCTGATTTGATTTAACCTACACTTGGTTATATCCCTATCAATGGGCTCATGCAAAATAGACCATATCTAATTACTTGTCTTCCTAATGTCATCCAAGTTAAGCACAGAAGAGTCTGTGATTCAAACATGAGGGAAACATGTAACATTTGTTTTCTGATACTGGATTCCATCAGTCAGTAAAACTTTTTCTAGTTCTATTAATTTAATTGCAATTATTATTATTTCATGTGTATTGGTAGATGAGTAATAGTCCATTGTGTGTATACCAAGTGCTCCTCCTGCATTTATCTTTTCATGAATATCTAAGTTGATCCTATATCCTAGTGCTTCTAAGAGTAATTCTTTTGTTTTTTTACTCAGTTTGTAATCATTTATATTGGTTTCATTTTGTAGCCTAATAATTTGCTAAACTGTGTATCAGTTGTAAGATATTTTTGGAGTCTTCATAATCTTCCAGGTGAAAAAAATCCTACCATTTGTAAGTAAGAAAATTTTGAGTTCTTTTCCCATCTATAACATTAATTTCCTTTGTCTTATTGCTCTAGGTAGGACAGGGAAAGAGTGAACAATATTTTTCTTCTTCCTCGACTTAGTAAGGACATTTTAACGTTATTCACTAATTTACAAAGATGTAGGTCTTTTCCAGTTCCCACCATTTACATGCAAATATCATGATTTCTTAGTTTTTTTTTTTATCACTGAGTAATATTCCATTGTGTAGATGTATCACAACTTCTTATCCATTGCTCAACTGAGAGGCACCTGGTATGTTTCCAGCTTCTGGCTATTACAAATAAAGCTGCTACAAACATACATGGTTGAGCAGAGGTCCTTGTTGTATACTTGAGCATCTTTTGGATATATGCCTACCAGTGGTATAGCTGGATCTTGATGTAGCACTATTCCTAATATCTGAGAAAGCACCAGATTGATTTCCAAAGTGGTTGTATAAGGTTACATTTCCACCAGCAGTGGAGGAGGGTTCCCCTTTCTCCACATACTCTCCAGCATGTGTTGTCACTTGAGTTATTCATCTTAGCCATTCTGATGGGTGTAAGGTGAAATCTCAGGGTCATTTTGATTTGCATTTCCCTGATGACCAAGGATGTTGAACATTTCTTTAAGTGTTTCTCGGCCATTCGCTATTCCTCTATTGCGAAATCTCTGTTTAGCTCTGTATCCCATTTTTAAGTTGTATTACTTGATTTGTTGCTGTTTAATTTCTTTAGTTCTTTATATATATATATATCCAATATATATATATATATATATATTGGATATCAGTCCTCTGTCAGATACAGGGTTGGTGAAGATGCTTTCCCAATCTGTAAGCAGTCTTTTTGATTTGACAACAGTGTCCTTTGCTTTACAGACGCTTTTCAGTTTCATGAGGTCCTAGTTCTTGATTGTTGCTTTTAGAGACTGTGCTGTTGGTGTTCTGTTCAGGAAGCTGTTTCCTGTGCCATTGAGTTCAAGGCTCTTCCCCACTTTTTCCTCTAACAGGTTTAGTGCGTCTCTTTTTATATTGAGGTCTTTGATCCACTTGGATGTTAGTTTTGTGCAGGGTGATAATTATGGCTCTATTTACATTTTTCTACATGTAGACATCCGGTTAGACCAGCACCATTTGTTGATGATGCTTCCTTTTTTCCATTCTATGTTTTTGGCATCTTTGTCAAAAACCAGGTAAATTGTGGGAACTGGAAATGATCATCCCGATTGAGGTATCCCAGAAGCAGAAAGACACACAGGGTATATACTCATTCATAAGTGGATATTAGACATATAATATAAGATAAACATACTAAAATCTGTACACCTAAGGAAGCTAACCAGGAAGGAGGACTCTGGCTAAAATGCTCAATCTCCATTTAGAAAGGCAAAGAGATGAATAGGAAACAGGACAGAAGCCTACCACAGAAAACCTCTGAAAGGCTCTGCCCTGCAGGGTATTGAGCCAGATGCTGAGATTCATAGGCAAATTTTGGGCCAAGTGCAAGGAATCTTATGAAAGAAGTACAAGGACAGCAACAGATCCAAATGTCTGGGGGCATAGGGGTCTTTTCTGAAATGATACTCTTGCCAAGGACCACTCATGGAGATGGCCTGGAACCCCTGCAAGGTGGTAGCCTATGGCAGTTCAGTATCCAAGTGGCCTTCATAGTAATGGGGACAGTTACTGTCTCTGACATGAACTGATTGGCCTGTTCTTTGATCACCAACCCCTGAGAAGGTAGCAGTATTACCAAGCCACAGAAGAAGACAATGCAGCCACTCCTGATGAAACCTGATAGACTAGGGTCAGAGGGAAGGGGAAGAGGACCTCCCTTATCAGTGGACTGGAAGAAGGACAGGGGTGGGGAAGAGGGAGGGTGGGATTGAGAGGGGAGAAGGGAGGGAGGTACAGGGAGGATACAAAGTAAATAAACTGTAATTAATAAAAGTAAAAATAATTTAAAAAATAAAATATAAAATAAAGAAAAATATGTAGGTCATTAGGATTGTTAAATATAGGTAGTATAATTTTGATGTATTCTCCATCAATACCTAGCCTCTCCTATTATCTCTAAGTAGGAGCATCTTGGACTTTTACTATTTTTAACCTTTAATTATCTTCTTGTCTTCTTGTTATAGCTAGGACTTCAGCTTTTTATTGAAAAAGTGTGGTTCAAGGTGGAAGCTGAGAAAACTGATATAAGATATAGAAGCTTACAATGACAGCTTTATAACAGAGACAGCCCCTGCTCTTCTTAACTCGATGCACCCACATGGAGACTGAGATGCCTATTATCCACATCGGAGCAGGGGTTCAATTTCTATTCCAAGCATGATCTTGGTTGGTGCTTCAGTTTCTGGAAGACACCCTGGACCTAGAGTTTTGGCTTTTTTTGTCACCTTATGGAGCTGCTACCCCCTCCAGGTCCTTCTTTCTCCCTACTTCTTCTATAAGACTCCCTGCACTCTGCCCAAAGTTTGGCTGTGAATCTCTGATCCCCTGCTGGGTGGAGCCTTTCAAAGAACCTCTATGGAAGGATTCCATCTTGTTCCCTCTCTTCCACCGCTTCCTTTATCTACCCTATTTGCCATTATAAATGAGATTTAAGCATTCTCCCTGGAGTCCTGCTTATGTTTTAGCTTCTTTAGGTCTGCAGATTTTAGTATGGTTATCATATATTATATGGCAAATATCTGCTTATAAGTGAGTATATACCATGGGTATCTTTCTGGTTCTGGGTTATCTCACTCAGGATGATATTTTCTAGTTCCACCCATTTCACTGCAAATTTCATGATTTTCTCATTTATAATAGCTGAGTAGTATTCCATTGTGTAAATGTGCCACAATTTCTGTATCCAGTCTTCAGTTGAGGGTTGTATCCAGATCCTAGCTATTATGAATAAAGTTGCTTTGAACATAGTTGAGCAAATATCCTTATTGAATGGTGGAGCATCTTGGCTGCTCTTTGATCAATTCCTTCTGGTGATAAGGTCTTGCCAGGTCACAGAGGAAGAGGATCTAGGGAGTCCTGATGAGGCTTGATAAGCTAGGATCAGGTGGCAGGGGAGGAAGTCTCCCTCTTTCAATGGACTAGGGAAAGGTGTTAGGAAATAAAAAGGAAGGAGGGTGGGACCAGAAAGAGATGAGGGACAGCCTACAATCCGTATTTAAAATGAATAAATTGTTAAAAATAAAAAATACCGGACAGGACAATATGGTGGCCCCAGGAGAACACTGCATCCGAGGATCAGGACAACATTTTCCATACAGCGACCAAGAGAGTGAACCCTGGGCCCTAAATCAACAGCAATCATGTTTCCCAGGTAAGAGGAAACCTCCACAGCATGGGAATCAGTCAGGTGCATGCTCAGGTCACCCAGCCAGAACCCTGAAGAGATCCCGGGTTTCACAGGCACTAGGTCACCAGACCAGAGCCAAATGCCTGCATGTCCTGATCATCTTCGCAGGCTGATCGGTGGACACAAAAAACACCACAGACTGGGAGTCCCAGTCGTGAGAAAACCCCACAGGGAAGAAAGGAAACGGTACTGACTTGGGTCACCCAGGCTTTCCCTGGAAAAAAGTCTCCCAGACCGGCAGGTATAAGCCACCATCACTGAACTGGGCTCCAGCCACAGGCACAGGCAGTTGCTGCACGCCATCTTTCTGGCACAGATAGAGCTGTGCGCCACAGGGCACCAGAGACTGGGAGTCACTGTTGGGAGAAATCCTCACAGGGAACAAAGCAAAGGGAACTGACTTAGGCCACCCAGGATATCCCCGGGAAAGGGCCCTCAGACCTGCCCAACCCAGGGACCTTCTGTGAGCCAGATAACCTGCTGTTACCAGGAGAGCGGTACCCACCCACCAGCACTTCGGTACTAGGGTGCACAGCCCCAACCTAAGACCTACAAAAGCCCTGAATCCCTGAGATCAAACCCTAGATACTGCTCCAAGAGGCAACCAGTTACCCCTAACAAAACTGATCAAAACACAGGACACACAGGTAGCAGCAGCAGATCACTAAATTTACAGCAAGAAACCCAGAAGCAAGGCAAAAGTCTTCAGGACTTCTCCAGGTGAGAGGAGAGCCCTCTCAACTAACAAGAATCACAGTTACCAATCAGGTCTCTCTCCCTGAGGTGAGCAGTGACAACTCCAGAAAAACACCAGCCATCCAGTGACTATACCCAAAAAGCTGAGAAGGCTTCCTTCAGGAAAAACCATCTTTGTGCCAAGGGGATTCTCTCCACCACAGAATCCAAGGAACCACAAGAAACTAACTCCAAACAGCTAAGATAGGCCAATGGGTAGAGGACAGCTTAAAAACTCAACCAACAAAAGACAGAGCAATATGGCATCTCCAGAACCCAGTTATCCAGGGGCAAGAAGCCCTGGACATCCCAGCATAATTGAAATTCAAGATGACCTAACATCTATTCTCTTGAAAAAGATAAAAGAGTAAACAAATAAAATGCATAAGAAGTATAGGAAGATAAACTCAAACAGATTATGGCCATCCATGAAGAAATAGAGGAAGTTGCAGCCAAACTTTCTGGACTTTAAAGAGGAAATGCTTAAAACATTGAAAGAAATAAAAGAAACAGAGGATTGTTCAAACAAACAGCTAAAGGAATTGAAGGAAAAACAGGAAAATACAGTCAGTCAGGTGCAGGAAATCAACAAAATGGCTCAAGATCTGAAGATAAAATTGGAAAAATTAAAGAAAACACAAATGGAGGAAATTGTGGAGAGAAAGCACTTAGGAAAGAAAACAAGAACTACAGAGGTTAGCATAACCAATAGACTACAAGAGATGGAAGAAAGAATCTCAGGTGTGGAAGATACAATGGAAGAAATTGATGTATCTGTCAAAGAAAATGTTAAATCTAAAAAATTCATGACATAGACCATCCAAGAAATTCAAGACAACATAAAGAGACAAAACCTAAGATTAATAAGAATAGAGGATAAAAGAAGATTCCCTGCTCCAAGGCACAGAAAATATTTTCAAAAAAATTGAAGAAAATTTCACCAACTTAAAGGAGAGGTCAATAAGAATACAAGAGGCCTACAGAACACCCAATAAATTAGACCAGGAAAGAAAATCCTCCAGCCACATAATAATCAAAACAGTAAAGTATACAGAACAAAGAAAAAATACTAAAAGCTGCAGGGGAAAAAGACCAAGTAACATATAATGGCAAACACATTAGAATCACACTTGAGTTTTCAACAGAGATTATGAAAGCCAGAAGGGCCTGGACGGATATCATGTAGACCCTAAGAGAACACAGATGTCAGCCCCGGCTACTATACCCAGCAAAACACTCAGCCCTCATAGATGGAGAAAACAAGATATTCAATGACAAAAAAAATATTTCAACAATACCTACACACAAATCCAGTGTTACAGAAGACACTACAAAGGAAAATAGCCAAGAAAACTAGCTACTTTCAAGAAAACACAGGAAATAAATAACCGCACTACAGTAAAACAAAAAGCAACCAAGCACACAACCTTATGACCACAGCCAACATCAAAATCAAAGGATCTAACAGCCACTGGTCATTAATCTCTCTCAACATCAGTGGACTCAATTCTCTAATAAATAGACACAGACTAACAGAATGGATGTGTAAACAAAACCCAGCCATCTGTTGCATACAAGAAACACACCTAAACCACAGAATAGATATTACCTGAGGGTAAAGGGTTGGAAGACTGCTTTCCAAGCAAATGGACGCAAGAAGGAAGTAGGAGTAGCCATTCTAATATCTGATAAAAGAGACTTTCAACCAAAATTAATAAAAAAAGATGGGGAAGGACACTTCATACTCATCAAGGGAAAATTCCACCAGGAAGACATCAATCCTGAACCTCTATGCCCCAAATACAAGGGCACCCACATTTGTAAAAGAAACATTGATAAAATTTAAACCACACATATATCCCACACATTAATAGTGGGAGACTTCAAAACAGCACTCTCAACAAAGGACAGGTCAACAAAACAGAAATTAAACAAAGAAACAATGTCCCTAACAGAGGTTATGTATCAAATGAACCTAACAGACATTTACAGAACTTTACACCCAAACACAAAAGAATTTACTTTCTTCTCAGCACCTCATGGAACCTTCTCCAAAATAGACCATATAGTTGGTCACAAACCGAGCCTCAACAGATATGAGAAGATTGAAATAATTTCTTGTATCCTGTCTGATTACCATGAAATAAAGGTAGACCTCAACAACAGAAATAGCAAAAAGCCTACACACACATGGAAACTGAACAACTTACTACTACATGACACCTGGGTCATGGAAGAAATAAAGAAATTAAAGTCTTCCTAGAACTCAAGGAAAATAAAGACACAACATACACAAACTTGTGGTACACAATGAAAGCAGTGCTAAGAGCAAAGTTCAGAGCACTGAGTACCTTCAAGAAGAAATTCGAGACAGCTCATTCAAACAACATAATGGCTCATTTAAAAACCCTAGAAAAAGAAGAAGCAGACACGCAAGGAGTAAATGGCTGGAAATAATCAAACTCAGGGCTGAAATCAAAAAATTAGAAACAAATAAAACATTTCAAAGAATCAATGAAACCAAGAGCTGGTTCTTTGAGAAAATCAACAAGATAGACAAACCCTTAGCCAAACTAATTAAAAGGCAGAGAGACACCATCTAAATCAATAAAATAAGCAATGAAAAGGGGGACATAACTACAGACACTGAGGAAATCCAAACAATCATTAGGACTTACTTCAAAAGTCTATATGCCATAACATTTGAAAATCTAAATGAAATGGAAAATTTTCTTGATCGATTCGACTTACCAAAGCTAAATTAGGACCAGATAAATCAATTTAATAGTCCTATATCCCCCAAGGAAATAGAAGCGGTCATCAAAAGTCTCTCATAGAAAAAAAAAAGCCCAGGACTAGATGGTTTCAGAGCATAATTCTACCAGACTTTCAAAGAAGAGCTAACTCCAGTTCTCTTCAAATTATTCCACAAAATAGAAACCGAAGGAACATTACCAAACTCATTCTATGTAGCCAGAGTCACGTTGGTACCCAAACCTCACAAAGAGCCAACAAAGAAAGAAAATTTCAGGACAATTTCTCTTATGAACATTGATGCAAAAATACTCAACAAAATACTTGCAAACCAAATACAAGAACACATTAAAGATATCATCTACTAAGACGAAGCAGGCTTAATTCCAGGTATACAGATGTGGTCCATTATACAGAAATCCATCAATGTGATCCACCATATTAACAAATTGAAAGAAAAAAACACATTACAATCTCCCTAGATGCTGAAAAAGCATTTGACAAAATCCAATATCTATTCATGTTTATAGTATTAGAGAGATCAGGGATACAAGGCTCATACCTAAACATAGTAAAGGCGATATACAGCAAACCTATAGCCAACATCAAACTGAACAGAGAGAAACTTAAAGCATTCCCACTGAAATCAGGGACAAGACAAGGCTGCCCACTCTATATCTCTTCAACATAGTTCTGGAAGTCCTTGCTAGAGCAATAAGACAGATGAAGGGGGTCAAAGGGATACAAATTGGAAAGGAAGAAGCCAAATTATCACTATTTGCAGATGATAGGATAGAATATGTGAGTGACCCCAAAAACTCCACCAGGGAATTCTTACAGCTGATAAACACCTTCAGCACAGTGGCCGGGTACAAAATTAACTCTAAAAAATCAGTGGCCCTCCTCTATACAAAGGAAAAAAAGGCTGATAAAGAATTTAGGGAAACAACACCCTTCACAATAGCCACAAAGTACATAAAGTACCTTGGTGTAACCCTAACTAAGCAAGTCAAAGACTTGTATGAAAAAAAATTTCAATTCTCTGAAGAAAGAATTAGAAGAAGACATCAGAAGATGAAAAGATCTCCCATGCTCATGGCTTGGCAGGATTAACATAGTAAAAATGGCCATCTAACCAAAAGCAATCTACAGATTCAATGCAATTCCCATCAAATTACCAACACAATTCTTTAAAGACCTTGAAAGAAAATTTCTCAACTTCATATGGAATAACAAAAAAACCCAGAATTGCTAAAACAATCCTCTACAATAAAAGATATTCAGGAAGTATCTCCATTCCTGATCTTAAGCTGTACTATAGAGCAACAGTAATAAAAACTGCATGGTACTGGCATAGAAACAGTATGGTGGATCAATGGAACTGAACAGAAGAACCAGAAATAAACCCACACACTTATGGACACCTGATTTTTGGCAAAGATGCCAAAACCATACAATGGGGAAAAGATTGCATCTTCAACAAAATGGTGCTGGTCTAACTGGATGTAGAAAAATACAAATAGATCCATACTTATCACCCTGCACAAAACTAAAGTTCAAGTGGATCAAAGACCTCAACATAAAAACAGACACATTAAATCGGTTAGAAGAAAAAGTGGGGAAAACCCTAGAACTCATTGACACAGGAGACAACTTCCTGAACAGAACACCAACAGCACAGGCTCTAAGATCAACAATCAGTAAATGGGACCTCATGAAACTGGAAAGCTTATGCAAAGCAAAGGCCACCATCATCAAAACAAAACGACTGTCTACAGATTGGGAAATAATTTTCACCACCCCTTTATCTGACAGAGGGCTAATATCCAGTATATATAAAGAACTAAAGAAGCTGAAAAGCAGCAAAGCAAGTAATTCAATTAAAAAAATGGGGAACAGAGCTATACAGAGAACTCTTTGTAGAGGAATATTGAATGTCAGAGAAACACTTAAAGAAATGCTCAACTTAATTAGCCATTAGGGAAATGCAAATCAAAACAACCCTAAGATTTACCTTACACCCATCAGAATGGTCAAGATGAAAAACTCAAGTGACTACACATGCTGGAGAGGTTGTGGAGAAAGTGAAACCCTCCTCCACTGCTGGTGGGTATGTAAAATTGTACAACCACTCTGGAAATCAATCTGGTGCTTTCTCAGATAAGTAGTAATAGCGCTTCCTCAAGATCCAGCCATACCACTCCTAGGCATATATCCAAAAGAGGCTCAAGTACACTAAAAGGACATTTGCTCAACCATGTTTGTAGCAGCTTTATTTGTAATAGCCAGAATTAGAAACAACCCAGATGCTCCTCAATTGAAAAATGGATGCAGAAATTGTGATACATCTACACAATGGAGTATTACCCTGCAATGAAAAATAAGGAAATGATGAAATTTGCAGGTAAATGGTGGGACCTGGAAAGGATCAACCTGAGTGAGTTGTCCCAGAAGCAGAAAGACACACATGGTACATACTCACTCATATAGACATATAACTTAGATAAACCTACTAAAATCTGTACATCTAAGAGAGAAGACCCTGACTAAAATGCTCAATCCCCATCCTGAAATGCAAAGAGGATGGACATCAGAAGAAGAAGAAAACAGGAAACAAGCTGGGAATCTGCCACAGAGGGCCTCTGAAAGGCTCTGCCCTGTAGACTATCAAAGCAGAGACAGAGACTTATGGCCAACTGTTGGGCAGAGTGCATGGAATATTAAGTAAGAAGTGGGAAATAGTAAGATCTGGAGAGGACAGGAACCCCACAAGGAGAACAACAGAACCAGAAAATTTGAACACAGGGGTCTTCCCAGAGACTCAAATTCCAACCAAGTACCATGCATGGAGATAACCTAGAACCCCTGCACAGATGTAGCCCATGGCAGTTTATTGTTCAAGTGGGTTACATAGTAATGGGAAGAGGGACTGCCTCTGACATAATCTGATTGGCCTGCTCTTTGATCACCTCCCCCTGAGGGGGGAGCAGCCTTACCAGACCACAGAAGATGACAATGTAGCCACTCCTGATTGGATTGGGTAGACTAAGATCAGAAGAAATGAGAGAAGGACCTACTTTTTCAGGGGACTTTGGGAGGGGCATGTGTGAAGAAGGGGGAGGGAGCATAGGGCTAGGAGGGAAGAAGGGAGGGGCTTATGGGGGATACAAATTGAATAAAGTGTAATTAATAAAATGATATTAAAAAAAGAAAAAAATGCCCATGCCAAATGAAATAAAAATACACCTTAAAATAAAAAATAAAACATAAAAAAGTAAAATAATAGTAAAGCTTTATTTTCTGAGTTCAGGGAGGTAGTAATTTTGGGATCTGAGCCATGTCCCCAAAGGGGAGCTGCATGGCATATTTAAAAGTGAAAACCTAAATTAATTCAAGTAGGGGTGGAAAATAGGGGGCACAGTGGAACAGGGTTGTTTTCTCTGCTTCAAGTTATTTTATTTATTTATTTACTCACTTACTTATTTACTTACTTACTTATTACTTACTTATTTACGTAATTTTTGCTATCCAGACAAGCAGTTCTAGGTGACCTTTAGTTTGATTGCTCCAGGTAATGTTTATGCTTAGGGCCAGTTGCACTTATGTTTGAGGAACTTGTGGGAACAACAAAGCCATAGAGTATGCTAAATATAAACATAGTGTTTGGTCAACCTGACCTTGCACAGAAAGTTTTTTCTATCAAGCTGAGATGGACCTCTGTTAGGCTTGAAACAGAAATGGTTATAATTATGCTATCCAAAAGGAGCAAACCTCATCAATTCTCCCTGCCTTCATGTACCTGAATAAAATCTTTGATAATGTTTTTTGTCCATTATATAAGGGAATATATTATGTAAGCATGAGGAACAGGACTAAGGGTCTTTTATGTTCACGTCAATTGGCATTATAGGAACCCATTTTTCCTTATGCCAGGGAGCCCCTTTTGAGGTAGCATTTCAGTCTGTTGGGTGAGATAAAGGATGTCATTATTTCTTCCTGTGTAACTTCTTTCAGATGACATTAGGGCGTTGTTATCAGGGGCCCAGGAAGGATGAAATGGTAGTCAAAGGGTGGGTAATGTGGCAGTTATCAGAAACATCTGATTTGTTGACCCAAGTGAGAGACAGGAAACAATCATAATGGCTGGACTGTTTTACATTAGCTTTCCGGAGGTCCAGAGTTCAGCAGTTTGTAGTCTGCATTCTCTGGATTGAGTCTACCAGCCTAGTGAAAATCTGCTGAATCAAATAATAGAATAGAAACACAATTAACATTTCCTAGTATTTGGGGAAGGGGAGGAATCCCAAGACCAGGGAAATTTGCCATTTTCAGGAATAGGTAGGTATACTTATCTGGAGTGCATTTGACTTGTGGCAGGTGGATCCATGTCATTTTCTGAAGTTTATAAGAATCTTTTTAAGTTTATAAAAAGAGACAAATTAGCTTGGTAAACAATTTTAAAATCTGATTAATGTTAAAGTTTTAAACAGTCTTAATACAACAGTATCTTAAATCATTTTTATGGCTCTATAATTTGTATTTACAAATTTTAAAACACCTTTTAGATTTTCTAATATTTATAACTTCTATTTATTAACCTTAAAACATCTTTTCAAACCTTTAAATATTTTCTTAGTTTCTCAGACCTTATATGAACTTTGCATTTTCTGACAAGGCATTTGAAGCCTTGGATTTTCTTTTTAAATTGATCTTTTTTTTATTTTTATTTTTTTTTTAATTTTTATTTTTATCAGTTACATTTTATTAATTCTGTATCCCAGCCGTGCCCCGAACCCTCATTCCCTCCCAGTCCCTCCCTCCCTCACTCATCACTACTGTGCCCCTTTCCAAGTCCACTGAAAGGGGGGGACCTCCCCCCATTCATCTGATCCTGTTTTATCAGGTATCTTCATTGAGTTCCTGTTAGAAATAGTCCTTGTTCCCCTCACTTTGGGAAACCAATTGGTTACTGAGCTACCACAGGCTACATCTGAGCGGAGGTTCTAGGTTATATCCATACAACCTTCAGCAAAGTGGCAGGATACAAAATCAACTCAAAAAAATCAGAAGCCCTCCTGTATACCAAAGACAAAAAGGCTGAGAAAGAAATTAGGGAAACAACACCCTTCACAATAGCCACTAATAACATAAAGTACCTTGGTGTGACTCTAACCAAACAAGTGAAAGACCTGTTTGAGAAAAACTTCAGGTCTCTGAAGAAAGAAATTGAAGAAGATCTCAGAAGATGGAAAGATCTCCCGTGCTCATGGATTGGTAGGATTAACATTGTGAAAATGGCCATACTGCCAAAAGCAATCTACAGATTCAATGCAATTCCCATCAAAATACCAACTCAATTCTTTACAGACCTTGAAAAAAAGATTCTCAGCTTCATATGGAGAAACAAAAAACCCAGAATCTCCAAAACGATCCTGTACAACAACAGATCATCTGGAGGTATCTCCATCCCTGATCTCAAGCTGTACTACAGGGTAACAGTAATAAAAACTGCATGGTATTGGCATAGAAACAGAAAGGAGGATCGATGGAACCGCATAGAAGACCCAGAAATAAACCCATACACCTATGAATACTCGATATTTGACAAAGAAGCCAAATCCATTCAATGGAAAAAAGACAGCATCTTCAACAAATGGTGCTGGACCAACTGGATGTCTACATGCAGAAAAATGAAAATAGATCCATATTTATCACCCTGCACAAAACTAAAGTAAATTGATCTTAATCCCATCAGTGGCCCAGGAAGGATAAATATTACCTGAATAAGCAGGAATAGCAGTGCAAGCAGCTTCCAAAACGATAGAAATGATAGATTCTGATGGCCATCTGGACAGTCACCAAAGATATCTCTATAATGTTGGAGCATCATCTTCAGACTTCTGGCTCACAATATATGACACACTTTTCTGTGAAGCAGGTAATATGAAGGACTTGCATACCTCATCCTGGCAAAGCTAGCAGTCGACTTTTCCACATCCAGTTTCTTCAATATTCTGTCCGCAATAAAATCAATGACATTCTCCTGCCCAGGGGGTAGTTTGCCATATATGAAGCTATTTTCTGAAGGAGAATTTTTCTTTAGTGCTCATTATCTTCTTTGAAATTAAAAGAGGGACTACTAGGAGCTGGTATGGTTAATTGTCAAGACATTTTTTAATTTGATAAAATCTCTTTAAATGCTATATTCTGTACATCTCTGATGGTTTTGAAGACCATCTGTTTATCTCTAATATATCTGAATTGTCTGTTTCTAATTATATAGAAAACACCTGTGATTAGTACCTAACAAAACCATGAGTTTGATTGAATGTTAGTCTGTATTTCTTAATTATCCTAAACAGTTTGATAGTAGCTTTCAAAAGGACTAAATGTGCACATAGCATTTTTAAGAATTATGTAGGTACAATACCTCAAAAGAGTTGATACATAGTATGATGTAACCAACTATAACATCAATTTTGTATAAAAATACAAAGATCTATAAGAGTCAATAATCTACCTTTTATATATTGTAACATTGGATGTTAAATGTTTAATATTTTATTATGCAAGGCCTGAACATCAATAGTCATATTGTGATGTAACCATCTTTGACTACTATAGTCATAAACAGGGGCATCCAGTCCTAAAATTTATTGATATAAGGAAGAATATTATTCTTTTATCAGTTAAAAAAGTGAAACAAAGGAAGATCATGCACATAACTCCAATATGTTACAGCAGCAATGGATGCATTTAACATGGAGCAAGAAACAACAATTTTGTAGTTATATCTTTCCTTTGAGATTTTATATATTGAAAAGGATGGGTGACTGTCTTGCATGTAGCATTAATATTCATATATATTAGTTGTTTAAAAAAATTACTCCTGCTTCTTTATTAATTATCAGGCATCTGATTGCCTGATATGGCTGACCATCAACTTGCATCTCCAGTTATCTTTAAAAATCTGCAATAATTTAATTATTTACCTTTTAAAATATAGGAGGCCAAATAAAGCCCATTCTGGCAATCAATTGTGATCATAAACACAGTAACAGATATTTTAAAAAATACAATTAAGAGTCCAAAATAAAATGACAACCATTGAACTAAAGCTCCTTCAGCATCAAGATCTCTAAATATAAAGACTGGAAACTTTCCTGATCCCCATATGGCACATTTCCATAGATCCCTGTATGACTAAGGTTACAAAAAAAAGTTATCTCTTAATATTGCTAGTAAAAACAAGGAGGTTAAATACATGTCTTTAAATCTATCTTTGTTAGCCTGAATAGACCTTATGATCCAGTGGTTTTTATTTTATAAAAAAATCATTTGATCAATCTGTTTACAGTATTTTTAATTTTTTTATTTTCATTGGGGATATATTTTCTATAATGTTTAACAGTGACTTGAAGTGACCGTCAGTATAGCACTGGGCTGACACAGGGTTGCTGTGCTCTTTCCCCTATTAAAGAGAATGATCCTAATTTTAATACAAACACTTTGTACTGATTTATCATGAGCCTTTTAAATCGAGAAAACCAACCAGAATTAACCTAATACATTCAATTTTCTAACACATTTTACAGTTTCCCTTAAATTAATGTTTGTAGGTATGAGAAACCAAAGCAAATACAGTTCATGTACCTCCTGGCCTTCTCTACAACTTCCTACATACTCTCGAGATGTCAGGCTTTTCCTACCTCCTCCTCCTCTGCTTTAACCAGACATTTTTCTTTAGACAAGCTATTCTTCCCTTCCCTTCTCTTCATCATTCCAGTCTCATGCCTTCTCTCTTGCTTTCTAGACAACACAGAAACTTCCATCAATTTTTTTTCCTCATGGTTTCTTTCAGTAGTCTAGAATAGACTAAGTCATTTCACATCCTGACGTAATATATTGAAAATCTGCAGTTTTCTTAGTCGGCTCAAACAGCTTGGTTTCAGTTGGTAAAATTAATAAAATAAAAGTCTGATTGGCAGGCAATCTAGGGTATGCTGTAAAATTAAAAAATATATATATTAAAAAATAAAATAAAAAGTTATTTTGACTTCCCCTAAAGGGTTGAGAAACTATTACAAGTTCTTTGTTAGACTGCTCAAGGTCATTGTTTCACTGTAGTTTATTTTTGTCCTCTGACATGTGTTTTAAGTTTTTATTTTTGGACATAAGTTTAGTCATCATTGATAAACCATGACAAAACAATTATCCTTTATAATCATTTTTCTTATTAACACTATAACACAATTTTTTTTTAATTTTTTATTTAACTTTTATTAAATACACTTTATTCCTTTTGTATCCCCCCCCCCCCCCCCCCCCCCCCCCCCCCCCCCCCCCCCCCCCCCCCCCCCCCCCCCCCCCTTTTTCCCTTCTTTTTTTTTTTTTTTTTTTTTTTGTTCTTCTCAATGCAGTTTATTCAGGAACCTTGAACAATCTTCTGACCCTGGGGAAAGCCAGCCCACAGCTTAAAATAGCCTCTGGGTAGCCAACCCCAGCATGCCTCCTGGGCAATGCAGATAGGTCCACATACACGGAAGCAAGCCAGATCCTCAGCCTTAGCCAAATATGGAGTTGCTAAGGGCATATTTTGATGAAGTAGGACAGCCTTTTCGTAGGCTAGTAGATATTGCAGTTTAAAAGCTCTAGACAGAAAGAGAACATCCAAACCAGACTAGGCAGATTGTCATGTCCTGAACTGGCTATCATTAACTTTTAAGTGTCAGAGTACACATTGTCATTAGGCCAAGCAAAGAAAAGTTTTAGGCCAAAATTTCTGCAGTAATTTTTATCAATTTCTGCCATAGTACAAGATTTATATCATATATATATATATACATATAATTTTATTAATTTATTTATTTACTTACTTATTTTTATTGATTAGTTTATACACTTTGTATTCCAGCTGTAGCTCCCTGCCAAAGCCCCTCCCAATACAACCCTCCCTCCCTTTTATTTTTCTATGCCCCTCCCCAAGTCCACCGGTAAGAGAGGTCCTCTTCCCATTCCATCTGAACTCATTCTATCAGGTCTCATCAGGACTGGCTTCTTTGTCTTCCCCTGTACACTGGTAAGGGTGCGCCCCCTCAGGAGAAAAAACGGTCAAAATGCCACCCTGAGCTCATGTCCCTGTTCCCTTCACTAGGGAACCCTCTTGAACACTGAGTTGCCATGGGCTACATCTGTCCAAGGATTCTAGGTTATCTCCATGAGTGGTCCTTGTTTGGACTATCAGTTGCAGAAAGATCCCTGTGCCCAGATTGGTTCTGTTGCTCTCCTTATGAAGCTACTGGGCCATTCCAGGTCTTTCTATCTCACCATTCTTTCATAAAATTCCATACACTCTGCCCAAATTTTGGCTATGAGTCTCAGCCTCTGCTTCTATACCCCCATCAGCAAAGTCTCTCAAAGGCCATCTGGAGCAGGATCATTTTCTGTTACCTGTTTTTTTTTTTTTTTACCTCTTCCAATGTCTCTCTTATTTGCCTTTCTTTTTTTTAAATATTTATTTATTTATTTTACATATAAGTGTGCTCTATCTGTAGATCATTTGCATGACAGAAGAGGGCACCAGATCTCATTATAGATGTTTGTGAGCCACCATGTGGTTGCCGGGAATTGAACTCCGGACCTCTGGAAGGACAGACAGTGCTCTTAACCTCTGAGCCATCTCTCCAGCCCCCCTATTTGCCTTTCTAAACAAGGATTGAGCATCTTACCAACCGTCCTCCTTCTTAATTAGCTTCTTTAGGTGTACAGATTTTTATGTTTATTCCGCATTATATGTCTATACCCTCTTATAAGTGGAGATATGCCATGTGTGTCTTTCTGCTTCTGGGATAGCTCACTCAGGATGATCTTTTCTAGTTCCAATCATCTGCCTACAAATTTCAGGATTTCCTTGTTTTAAATTGCAGATTAGTATTCCATTGTATAAATGTACCACAATTTCTGTATCCATTCCTCTGTTGGGGACATCTGGGGTGGTTCCAGCCTCTGGCTTTTACGAATAAAGCTGCTGTGGACATGGTTGACCAAACACCCTTGTATACTTGAGTGTATTTTGGATATATACCTAGGAGTGGTATTGCTGGATTTTGAGGTAGAACTATTCCTCATTATCTGATAAAGTGCCAGAATGACTTACAAAGTGGTTGTACAAGTTTACATTCCCACCAGCAATGGAAGAGGGTTCCCCTTTCTCCACATCCTCTCCAGCATGTGTTGTCACTTGAGTTTTTGATCTTAGCCATTTTGATGGGTATAAGGTGAAATCAGGGTTGTTTGGATTTGCAATTCTCTCATGACTGAGGACAATGAGCATTTATTTTTAAATTATTTTTATTTTTATTAATTATAGTTTATTCACTTTGTATCCCACCTGTATTTCCCACTCTCCTCCCCTCCCAATCCTCCCCTCCCTCTTCCCCTGTCCTTCTCCCAGGCCACTGATAAGGGATGTCCTCCTCCCTTCCCTCTGATCCTAGTCTATCAGGTCTCATCAGGAGTGGCTGCATTGTCTTCTTCTGTGGCCTGGTAAGAGTGCTCCCCCCTCAGGGAAAGGTGATCAAATAGCAGGCCAATCAGTTCATGTCAGAGACAGTCCCTGTCCCCATTACTGTGGAAGCCACTTAGATACTGAACTGCCATAGGCTACCTCTGTAGAGGGGTTCCAGGCCCATCCATGACTGGTCCTTGGCTAGAGTATCAGTTTCAGAAAAGACACCTGTGCCCCCAGACATTTGGATCTGTTGCTGTCCTTGTGGAGCTTCTGTCCTCTCCAGGTTTTACTGTCTTTCACTTCTTTCATAAGATTCCCTGCATTCTGCCCAAAATTTGGCTATGAGTCTCAACATCTGCCTCGATACCCTGCAGGGTAGAGCCTTCCAGAGGATTTCTGTGGTAGGCTCCTGTCCTGTTCCATGTTTTTTTTTCCCTCCTCTGATGCCCATCCTCTTTGCCTTTATGAATGGACTCTTAGCCAGAGTCCTCCTTTCTGATTAGCATTCTTAGGTGTACAGATTTTAGTAGGTTTATCCTATATTATGTTTACTATCCACTTATGAGTGAGTATATACCCTGTGTGTCTTTCTGCTTCTGGGATACCTCATTAAAGATGATCTTTTCCAGTTCCCACCATTTACCTGCAAATTGCATAATTTTCTTGTTTTTTATTGCTGAGTAATAGTCCATTTTGTAGATGTACTAGAATTTCTCTATCCATTCCTGAACTGAGGGGCAAATAGGTTGTTTCCAGCTTCTGGCTATTACAAATAAAACTGCTAAAAAACATAGTTAAGCTGTATACTTGGTGTATACAAGTTGAGCTGTCATTGCTGTATACTTGAACATCTTTTGGATATATGCCTAGTAGTGGTATAGCTGGATCTTGCGGAAGCACTATTCCTAATTTTCTGAGAAAGCGCCATATTGATTTCCAAAGTGGTTGTATAAGGTAACATTGCCACCAGCAGTGGAGGAGGATTCCCCTTTCTCCACATACTCTCCAGCATGTGTTGTCACTTGAGTTATTCATCTTAGCCATTCTGATGGGTGTAAGGTGAAATCTCAGGGTCGTTTTGATTTGCATTTTCCTGACAACTAAGGATGTTGAACAGTTCTTTAAGTTTTTCTCTACCATTCGATATTCCTCTATTGAGACTTCTCTGTTTAGCTCTGTACCCCACTTTTTTAATTGGATTACTTGATTTGTTGCTTTTTAACTTCTTTACTTCTTTATATATTCTGGATATCAGACCTCTGTCAGATATAGGGTTGGTGAAGACGCTTTCCCAATCTGTAGGCAGTCTTTTTGTTTTGACAATGGTGTCCTTTGCTTTACAGAAGCTTTTCAGCTTCTTGAGGTCCCATTTATTGATTGTTACATTGAGCATTTCTTTAAGCGTTACTCTGCCATTTGTTATTCCTTGTAGAGAATTCTCTTTTTAGCTCTATATTCCATTTTTCAACTGGATTGTTTGATTTGTTGCTGTTTAACTTCTTGAGTTTTATTATTATTATTATTATTATGGGTGTTAGCCCACTGTCAGATATAGGGTTGGTGAAAATCCTTTCCCAATCTGTAGGCTGTCGTTTTGTTCTGAGGACAGTATCCTTTGCTTTACAGAAGCTTTTCAGTTTCATGAGGTCCCATTTATTGATTGTTGACCTTAGAGCCTGTGCTGTCAGTTTTCTGTTCAGGAAGTTGTTTCCTGTGCCAAAGAGTTCAAGGTTCTTCCCCACTCTTCTTCTAACAAATTTAGTGTGTGGATTTATGTTGAGGTCTTTGATCAACATGGACTTTAGTTTTGTGCAGAGTGATATATATGGCCCTATTTGCATTTTTCTACATGTAGACATGAAGTTAGACTGGCACCATTTGTTGAAGATGCTGTCTTTTGTCCTTTGTACGGTTTTGGCTACTTTGTCAAAATCCAGTATCCATAGGTGTGAGGGTTTATTTCTGGTTCTTCTATTTGATTCACTGATCCATTATTCTTTTTTTATTACTATTGCTTTGTAGTGTTGCTTCAGATCAGGGATGGAGATACCTCCAGACGATCTTTTGTTGTACAGAATTGTTTTAGCAATTCTGTTTTGTTTTTCCATATGAAGTTGAGAATTTTTCTTTCAAGGTCTGTAAAGAATTGTGTTTGTGATTTGATGGGAATTGCATTGAATCTGTAGATGGCTTTTGACATGATGAGCATTTTCACTATGTTAATCCTACCAACCCATGAACATAGAAGATCTTTCCATCTTCTGATATCTTCTTCAATTTCTTTCTTCAGAGACTTCAAGTTTTTTTTTTTTTCAAACAGGTCTTTCACTTGCTTGGTTAGAGTCATACCAAGGAACTTTATGTCCTTTGTGGCTATTGCGAAGGGTGTTGTTTCCCTAATTCCTTTCTCTGCCTTTTTATCTTTCATATACAGGAGGGCTACTGATATTTTTGAGTTAATTTTTTATCCAACAGTTGGCTGAAGGTGTTTATCAGTTGAAGTTCTCTGGTTCAATTTTTTGACTCACTCAGGTATACTATCATATCATCTGCAGATAGTAATACTTTGACTTCTTCCGTCCTGATTTGTATCCCCTTGATCTCTTTTCACTGTCTTATTGCTCTAGCTAGGACTTCAAGTAATATGTTGAAGGGATACAGAGTGCCTAACCTTGGTTTGTCCTTGATTTCAGTGGGATTAATTTAATTTTCTCTCCATTTAATTTGATGCTGGATATAGGTTTGCTGTATATTGTCTTTACTATGTTTAGGTATGTGCATTGTATCCCTGATCTCTCCAAGACATTAAACATAAATGGGTGTTGAATTTTGTCAAATCCTTTTTTTGGCATGTAAGGAGGTAATCAAGTGATTTTTCTACTTCAATATGATTACATTGATGGATTCCCATATATTGAGACACCCCTGCATGCGTTGGTTGGGGGGTGACACCTTTTATGTGTTCTTGGATTCAGTTTGCAAGTATATTATTGAGTATTATTGCATCAATATTCATAAGACAGATAGGTATGAACTTCTCTTTTTTTGGTCTTTGTTTGGTTTAGGTATCACAGATACTGTGGTTTCATAGAATGAGTTTGGTATTCTTTCTGTTTTATGAAATAGTTTGAAGAGAATTGGAGTCAGCTCTTCTTTGAAGGTCTGGTAGAATTCTGTACTGAAATCAACTGGCCCTGGCCTTTTGCATTTTTTGGTTTTGCTTGTTTGTTTGTTTTTGGAAGGGAGACTTTTAATGACTGCTTCTATTTCTTTGTGTGGACATAGGACTCTTTAATCTCTTTACCTGATCTTTGGCAATTCCAGCTTTGGCAAGTGGAATTGATCAACAAAATTGTCCATTTCATTTAGATTTTCAAATTTTTTTTGCATACAGGCTTTTCTAGTAAGGACTAATTATTGTTTGGATTTCTGCAGTGTCTGTTGTTATGTCCCCCTTTATGCTTCTGATTATGCTCATTTGGATGGTGTTGCTCTGCCTTTAGCTTAGGTTAGTTACTTTAGCTAAGGGTTTGTCTATCTTGTTGATTTTCTCGAAGAACCAGCTCTTGGTCTCATTGATTCTTTGAATTGTTGTCATTGTTTCTCATTCATTGATTTCAGCTCAGAGTTTGCTTATTTCCAATTGTGTACTCCTCTTGGGTGTGTCTGCTTTTTTATTCTGGGGCTTTTAGGTGAGCCATTAAGGTTCTTGTTTGAGACGTCTCAAAGTACTTTCTGGAGGCACTTAGCAGTGCTATCATTGTGTCCCATAAGTTTGGATAAGTTGTGCCTTCATGTTTATTGAATTTTAGGAAGTCTCTAATTTCTTTCGCATTTCTTCCCTGACCAAGCTCTCATTGAGTAGAGAGTTGTTTGGTTTCCATGTGTATGTAGGCTTTTGTTATTTCTCTTGTTGTTGATGTCTAGTTTCAGTCCATGGTTGTCTGATAGGATACAAGAGATTATCTGATCATCTTGTATCAGTTGAGGCTTGTTTTGTGCCAGAGTATATGCTCAGTTTTTGAGAAGGTTCTGTGAGGTGCTGAAAAGAAGGTGTACTCTTTTGATTTGGGATAAAAAGTTATATAAACATCTCTTAGGTCCATTTTATTTAGGGTCTCTGTGTCATTATTTTCCTATTCATCTTCTGTCTAGATGATCTGTACCTTGGTGAAAATGAAGTGTTGAAGTCTCCCACTAGTAAGGTTTTGGGATTGATGTGTGATTTTTGCTTTAGTAGTGTTTCATTTACAAATGTAGGTGCTCTTGTATTTTGGGCATAGATGATCAGGGTTGTGATATCTTCCTGGTGGATTTCTTCTTTGATGAGAATGAAGTGTCCCATCTTATCTCATATTGTTTTCTGGGTCCATTTGCTTGAAAAACCTTATTCCAACCCTTTACTCTGAGGTAGTGTTTATCTTGGTTGCAGAGGTATGTTTCTTGGATGCAGCAGAATATTGATCCTGTTTCTGCAACCATTCTGTTAGTCTGTGTCTTTTTATTGGAGAGTTGAGCCTGTTGATATTGATAGATAATAGTGAGCAATGAATGCTAGTTCCTTTTATTGTGGAATTGTTGGTATTACTGTGTGTTAATGCTTGTTTACTTTTAATTCTTTGTGGTGAAGTTATCTATATTCTGTGTTTTCTTGGGAGTAGTTGATTTTGTTGGATTTGAGTTTTTCTTCTAGTATCTTCAGTAGGGCTAGGTTAATTAAGTTTAGTTTTGTCATGGAATATTTTGTTTCTCCATCTGTGTTGATTCAAAGCTTTGGTGGGTATAGTTGTCTGGGTTGGCATCTGTGATCTCTTAGAGCCTGCATGACATCTGTCCATGCCCTTCTGGCTTTCATAGTTTTTGTTGAGAAGTGTGGTGTGATTCTGATAGGTCTACCTTTATATGTTAGCTGACCTTTTTCTCTTGCTGCTTTTAATAATTTTTCTTTGATTTTTAGATTTAGTTTTTTGACTCTTATGTGATGTGAGATGTTTCTTTTCTGATCTAATATATTTGATGTTCTGTAGGCCTCTTTTATGTTAATGGTCATCTCTTTAAGTTAGTTAAATATTCTTCTATTATTTTTTGAAAGTATTTTCTGGATCTTGGAGTCTGGAATCTTCTTTTTCATCTATTCCTATTATTCTTAGATTTCATCTTCTCATGGCATCTTTGATTTCATAGATGTATTGTGTTTGGAACTTTTCTGATTTTAAGTTTTCTTTGAGAGATATATCAATTTCTGCAAGTGTATCTTCAGCACCTGAGATTCTCTCATCCATCTCTTGTGTTCTGTTGGTGATCCTTACCTTTGTGTTTCCTGATCTTTCCTCTAAGTTTTCCAGCTCCAAGGTTTTGTTTTTGTTTCCTTTATTGATTCTAATTCTGTTTTCATGTCTTACATCATTTCCTTCATCTGTTTGAATGTGGATTCCTGTCTTTATGTGATGGCCTCTATTTTTTGTTCTTTTTCTCTCTATATGCCTCTACTCGTGGCTGTACTTGTGCCACAATTTGTTTGGCTGTATTTGCCTGTATTGCCTTGAGAGATTTTTTTCCATTTCCTCTTTATGTATCTCTAATAACTGCATAACTATAGCTTTAGAATCAATTTCCTGTGTTTCTGATGAAATAAAATATCCATTGATTTAAGGGGTTGCTGGTGAAGCCATAATGTACTGATTTTTGTTGAATGTGTTCTTTCTCTGGCCTCTGGCCATCTGCTTTTCTGTAGCCTTTGTTGTTTGTTCCTGGAATCTGTACTTCAGACTGGGTTTATCTGTCTCTGGTGTCTGGACTACTCTTCAGGAATATGAAAGAGGTCCACTCGTTTGAGAGTGGAATGTTGGCGTTTTCAGCTGTAGCTAAGGGAGGAAGGACTCAGAAACATACATGCAAGTTCAGGTGTGTTGCTGGCAGTGCGCCTTGAGGGAGAGGGTGCTGGAACATGTAAATGTCTGGTAAGGTGGAGCTTAAGTGTCCAAGGGGATGCAGGTGATGGCTCTGTTTGCAGGCAGAATGTGCAAGTGCCCTGAATACCTCAGTGGCCTACAGGCCTCTCATACAATCCTCCTGGTATTCAGATCTATCTGGGCTCCCAGAACTGTTTTCCTGGACTCTTTTGGTAGACCGATATTACAAGGGCTTCAATGTTGAGAATGCTGTCCCAAGGATATCCATGTTGCCCACAGTGGTAGTGTGGGTGGCAGGGATCCGATGTCTGGCTGCTAGTGTAGAGGATCTCCCTGTTTTCTGCTCTCAAATTTGGGGCCACAGAGGCAAATCAGAATTTAGGAGATCCATCAATTCATTTATGTCCACTATTTATGTGCTATCCAGCAAGAACTGTACTTGGGTTAGCCACATCTGCAATCTCAGTCACTGAGAAGGGAGGTTTCTCAGAGGGCTAGCTGCCACGCTGTGTCCCCAGTAGACATAGGAGGCTGGTATAACTACCCAGTGAGAGGCACATACAGCCACCTGCAGACCTGGGAGGGCTGCCCTGGGAAGCCCCTACTGCTGCCCACCTAAAGGCACATACAGCCACCATGCAGACCTGTGACACCCATACAGATGTCTTCTGGGAGGCCCTGGGGTGATCTGTACAGCTGCCCACAACTGCCAGAGAACTGAGAGGCTGGTACAGCCACCTATCACACAGGCAGAACTAGGAGGACTGTCTCTCCTGTCTCAGTCACTGAGCTCATGCTTGGGGTAGCGGGAAGTGCAGGGTGATTGAATTTTCTCCACTCTCAGACACCGGAGAAGTCTGTGGTGACCTGTATCCAAATGGTCTTAGCTCATGGGTTGTCCCCTCTCTCCCAGGAAGCCTCAATGTTGATGTTCTGGTTACAGCTGCTCCTCCACTCACCAATTTCAGAGTTTCAGATCCTGTGTCCTTAAGATAAGGTGTGCGTTGCTCGCCACCATCTTGGTCTCTACTTAAACCATTTTTAATTTATCTATTTATTAAGATCATATAAGACATTATCATAAAACACCTGATAAACTTGAAAATGTTTTATAGCATTAAACATTTTCAAAAACCTGTTTTTGTAATATATAAATAAAGGACCTTTTTAAAGAGTGAAGTCACAAAGTATAACCATATTTTTTGTTCAGTTTCTTTTTTTTACTCATTACAGTTTATTCACTTTGTATCCCAGCTGTAAATCCACTACAAGTCCCCTACCAATCCCACTCTATTTCCCTCTTCTTCTCCTATGCCCCTCCCGCAGTCCAATGACAGGCTAGGGTCTCCTCCCCTTCCATCTGACCTTAGTCTATCAGGTCTCATCAGGACTGGCTTCGTTGACTTTCTCTGTGGACTGGTAAGGCTGCTCCCCTCTCAGGTGGAGGTGATCAAAGAACCAGCCGCTGAGTTCATGTCAGTGACGGTCACTGTTCCTATTCATGGAGAACCCTCTTGGACGCTGAGCTGCCATGGGCTACTTCTGTGCAGGTGTTCTAAGGTATCTCCATGCATGGTCCTTGTTTGGAGTATCAGTCTCAGAAAAGATCCCTATGCCCAACTTTTTGGTGGAGCCCCTGTTCTCTCCAGGTCTTTCTGTCTCCCCCTTGTTTCATAAGATTCCCTGCACTCTGCAAAAAGTTTGGCTATGAAGCTCAGCATAGTTTTTGATAAACTACTGGGTAGAGTATGAGTATCCTATATTATATGACTAAAACCAATTATAAGAGAGTATATACAATATGAGTCTTTCTGCTTCAGGGATAACTCACTCAGGAAGATCATTTCTAGATCCCACCATTTGCCTGCAAATTTCATGATTTCTTGGTTTTTAATTGCTGAGTAGTATTCCATTTTTTAAATGTACCACAATTTCTGTATCCATTCCTCAACTGAAGGGCATCTGGGCTGTTTCCAGCTTCTGGAGATTACAAATGAAAGTGCTATGAACATGGTTGAGGAGATGTCCTTGCTGTATACTTGAGTGTCTTTTGGATATATGCCTAGGAGTGGTATAGCTGGATCTTGAGGTAGCACTATTCCTAATTGTCTGAGAAAATGCCAGAATGATTTCCAAAGTGGTTGTGTAAGTTTACATTCCTACCAGCAATAGAGGAGGGTTCCTCTTTCTCCAAATCCTCTCTAGCATGTGTTGTCACTTGATCTTAGCCATTCTGATGGGTGTAGGGTGAAATCTCAGTGTTGTTTTGATTTGCAATTCCATGATGACTAAGGATGTTGAGCATTTCTTTAAGTGTTCCTCTGCCATTCAATGTTCCTCTATTGAGAATTCTCTGTTTAGCTCTGTACCCCATATTTTAATTGGATTACTTGATTTGTTGCTGTTTAACTTCTTGAGTTCTTTATATATTCTGGATATGAAACCTCTGTCAGAGATAGAGTTGGTGAAGATCCTTTCCAGATCTTCTGGAAAGATCCTTTCCTAGTCCGTAGGCTGTTGTCTCCTGATTATAGTGTCCTTTGCTTTACAGAAGCTCTTTAGTGCCAATGAATTCAAGGTTCTTCTCCATTTTTACTTCTAACAGCTTTAGTGTGTCCATTTTTATACTGAGGTCTTTGATCCACCTTGACTTAGTTTTGTACAGGGTGATAAGTATGTGTCAATTTGCATTTTTCTCTATGTAGACATCCAGTTAGATTAGTACCATTTGTTTAAGATGCTATGTTTTGTGTATTCTATGGTTTTTGGAATCTTTGTCCAAAATTAGGTGTCCATAAGTGCGTGTGTTTATTTCTGGGTCTTCTATTTGGTTCCATTGATCCACCATTCTGTTATTATGCCAGTATCATATAGTTTTTTTTATAACTGTTGCTCTATAGTACAGCTGGAGATCAGGGATGGAGATACCTCCAGAAGACCTTCTATTATAGAGGATTGTTTTAGCGATTTTGGGTTTCCTGTTATACCATATGAAGTTGAAATTTTTTCTTTCAAGGTCTGTAAAGAATTGTGTTGGTAATTTGATGGGAATTGTATTGAATCTATAGATTGCTTTTTGTAAATTAGCCATTTTTACTATGCTAATCCTGCCAAGCCATGAGCATGGGAGATCTTTCCATCTTCTAATATCTTCCCCTATTTTTTTCTTCAGAGACTAAAAGTATTTTTCATACAAGTCTTTGACTTGCTTGGTTAGATATACACCAAGGTACTTTATGTCATTTGTGGCTATTGTGAAGGGTGTTGTTTCCCTAATTTCTTTCTCAGCCCTTTTGTCTTTTGTATACAGAAGGGCTACTGATGTTTTTTAGTTGATTTTGTATCCAGGCAGATTTTTGCATCAATATTCATGAGAGATTAGCCTGATGTTCTCTTTCTTTGTTGGGACTTTGTGAGGTTTAGAAACCAAGGTGACTGTGGCTTCATAGAATGAGTTTGGTAATGTTCCTTCTGCTTCAAATTTGTGGGTTAGTTTGAAGAGTATTGTTAGCTTTTTCTTGAAATTCTGGTAAAATTCTGCACTGAATTGGATGCTAAGCTTTTGATGATAGCTACTATTTCTTTAGGAGATATAGGACTATTTAAGTGATTTACCTGGCCTTGATTCAGCTTTGGCAAGTGGAATTGATCAACAGAAATGTCCATTTCATTTAATTTTTCAAATTTCGTGGCATATAGGCTTTTGAAGTAAGACCTAATGATTGTTTGGATTTCCTCAGTGTCTGTTGTTATATCCCCCTTCTCATTTCTAATTTTGTTGATTTGAATACTGCCTTTCTGTCCTTTAGTTACTTTGGCTAAGGCTTTGTCTATCTTGTTGATTTTCACACAGAATCAGCTCTTGTTTTCACTGATTATTTGAATTGTTTTATTTATTTCTAATTTATTGATTTCAGCCCTAAGTTTGATCATTTCTAGCCATCCACTCCTCTTGGGTGTATCTGTTTCTTTCTTTTTTTTTTGCTAGGACTTTCATGTAAGCCATTAATTTTCTTGTATGAGATGTTTTGAATTTCATCGTGAAGGCATTAAGTGCTATGAATTTTTTATTAAGCTTTTCTTTTCTTTAGTAATTACATTTTATTCACTTTGTATGCCCCCCCTCTGGTTCTCTCCCTCCTCTCATCCCAATCCCTCCCTTCCTCCACACTCTGCATGCATGCTGCTCTCCAAGTCCACTGATAGGGAAGGACTTCTTTTCCTTTCTTCTGATCATAGTCTATTAGGTCTCATCAGGAGTGGCTGCGTTGTCTTCTTCTGTGGCCTGGTAATGCTGCTTCCCCCTCAGGGAGAGGTAACTAAAGAGCAGGCCAATCAGTTCATATCAGAGACAGTCCTTGTTCCTATTACAATGGAACCCACTTGGATACTGAACTGCCATGGGAAACATCTGTGCAGGGATCTTAGGCTATCTCCATGCATAGTCCTTGTTTGGAATAGCAGTCTCAGGAAAGAAACCTGTCCTCAGATTTTTTGATTCTGTTGCTCTCCTTGTGGAGTTCCTGTCCTCTCCAGATCTTACTATTTCCCACTTCTTTCCTAAGATTACCGGCACTCTGCCAAAAGGTTGCACATAAGTCTCACCATCTACATTGATAATCTGCAGGGCAGAGACTTTCAGAGGTCCTCTGTGTCAGTTTCCTGACTTGTTCCCTCTTTTCTCCTTCTTCTGATGTCCTCTTTGCCTTTCTGGATAGGAATTGGGCATTTTAGCAAGAGTCCTCCCTCTTGATTAGTTTCTTTAGGTGTACATATGTAGTAGGTTTATCCTACATCATATGTCTATATGAGTGAGTATATACCATGTGCATCTTTCTGCTTCTGGGATAGCTCACTCAGGATGACCTTTTCCTGATCCCACCATTTACCTGCAAATTTCATGATTTCTTGTTTTTTATTGCTGAGTAATATCCCATTGTGTAGATATACCACAATTTGTGCATCCATTCCTCCACTGAGGTGTATCTGGGCTGTTTCCAGCTTCTGGCTATTACAAATAAGGCTGCTACAAACATGGTTGAGCAAATGACCTTATTGTGTACTTGAGACCTTTTGGGCATATGCCTAGGAGTGGTATAGTTGGATCTTGAGGAAGTACTATTCCTAGTTGTCTGAGAAAGCGCCAGATTGATTTCCAGAGTGGTTGTACAATTTTACATTCCCACCAGCAGTGGAGGAGGGTTCCCTTTCTCCACAACCTCTCCAGCATGTGTTGTCTCTTGAGTTTTTGATCTTAGCCATTCTGATGGATATAAGGTGAAATCTTAGTGTCATTTTGATTTGCATTTCTCTGATGGCTAATAAGGTTAAACATTTCTTTAAGTGTTTCTATGCCATTCGATATTCCTCTGCAGAGAATTCTCTGTTTAGCTCTGTACCCCACTTTTTAATTGGATTTTTTGCTGTTTAAATTCTTTAGTTCTTTATATAGACTGGATATTAGCCCTCTGTCAGATATAGGGTTGATGAAGATCCTTTTCCAATCTGTAGGCTGTCATTTTGTTCTGAGGACAGTGTCCTTTGCTTTACAGAAGCTTTTCAGTTTCATGAGGTCCCATTTATTGATTGTTGCTCTTAGTGTCTGTGCTGTTGGTGTTCTGTTCAGGAAGTTGTCTCCTGTGCCAATGAGTTCAAGGGTATTCCCCACTTTTTCTTCTAAGCGGTTTAGTGTGTCTGGTTTTATGTTGAGGTCTTTGATCCACTTGGACTTTAGTTTTGTGCAGGGTGATATGTATGGATCTATTTCATTTTTATACATGTAGACTTCCAGTTAGACCAGCACCATTTGTTGAAGATGCTGCCTTTTTGCCATTGAGTGGATTTGGCATCTTTGTCAAAAATCAGGTGTCCATAAGTGTGTGGATTTATGTCAGGGTCTTCTCTTCAATTCCAATGATCCACCAGTCTGTTTCTATGCCAGTATCATGCAGTTTTTAGTATTGTTGTTCTGTAGTACAGCTTAAGATCAGGGATGGAGATACCTCCTGAAGATCTTTTACTGTAAAGAATTTTTTTTAGCGGTTCTGGATTTCTTGTTGTTCTGTATGAAGGTGAGAATTTTTCTTTCAAGTTCTGTAAATGGTTGTGTTAGTAATTTGATGGGAATTGCATTGAATCTGTAGATTGCTTTTGGTAAGATGGCCATTTTTACTATATTAATCCTGCCAAGCCAAAAGCATGGGAGATCTTTCCATCTTCTGATATCTTCTTCTAATTCTTTCTTCAGAAACTTGAATTTTTTTTTCATACAAGTCTTTTACTTGCTTGATTAGTTTTACATCAAGGTACTTTATGTCCTTTGTGGCTATTGTGAAGGGTGTTGTTTCCCTAATTTCTTTCTTGGCCCTTTGGTCCTTTGTATACAGGAAGGCTACTGATTTTTTTTTTTAGTTAATTTTGTATCCAGCCACATTGCTGAAGGTGTTAATCAGCTGTAGGAGTTCCCTGGTAGAATTTTTTGAGTCACTCAGGTATACTATCATATCATCTGCAAACAGTGATACTTTGACTTCTTCCTTTTCAATTTGTATCCCCTTGATCTCCTTCAATTTTCTTATTGCTCTAGCTAGGACTTCAAGAACAACTTTGAATAGATATAGAGAGAGTGAACAGCCTTTCCTTGTTACTGATTTCAGTGGGAATGATTTAAGTTTCTCTCCTTTGAGTGTGATGTTGGCTATAGGCTTGCTGTATATTGCCTTTACTATGTTCAGGTATGTGCCTTTTATCCCTTATCTCTCCAATACTTTAAACATGAATGGATGTTGGATTTTGTCAAATGCCTTTTCAGCAACTAAGGAGATGATCATGTGTTTATTTTTCTCCTTCCTTTTGTTTATGTGGTGGATCACATTGATGGATTTCCATATAATGAACCACCCCTGCATGCCTGGGATGAAGCCTACTTGGTCATAGTGGATGATGTCCTTGATGTGTTCTTGGAATTGATTTGCAAGTATTTTTTCAGGATTTTTGCATCAATGTTCAGAAGGGAGACTGACCTAAAATTCTCTTTCTTTGTTGGCTCGTTGTGAGGTTTATGTGCCAAGGTGACTGTGGCTTCATAAAATGAGTTTGATAGTGTTCCTTCTGTTTCTATCTTGTGGAATAGTTTGAAGAGTAGTGGTGTTAGCTCTTCTTTGAAGGTCTGGTAGAATTCTGCGCTGAAACCATCTGGTCCTGGGCTTTTTTTGCATGGTAGATTTTGCTGACAGCTTCTATTTCCTTAGGGGATATACGATTATTTAATTGGTTTACTTGGTCTTGATTCAGCTTTGGCATGTAGAATCAGTCAAGAAAATTGTCCATTTCATTTAGATTTTCAAATTCTGTGGCATATAGACTTTGGAAGTAAGACCGAATTATTGTTTGAATTTCTTCAGTGTCTGTGGTTATGTCTCCCTTTTCATTTCTGATTTTGTTGATTTGTATAGTTTCTCGCTGCCTTTTAGTTAGTTTGGCTAAGGTTTTGTCTATCTTGTTGATTTTTCTCAAAGAACCAGCTCTTGGTTTCATTGATACTTTGAATTGTTTTATTTGTTTCTTTTTTTTATTATTTTTATCAGTTACATTTTATTAAATCTGTATCCCAGCCGTGCCCCGAACACTCATTCCCTCCCAATCCCTCCCTCCCTCCCTCATCACCACTGTGCCCCTTTCCAAGTCCACTGATAGGGGGGACCTCCCCCATTCATTTGATCCTGTTTTATCAGGTATCTTCATTGAGTTCCTGTTAGAACTAATCCTTGTTCCCCTCACTTTGGGAAACCAATTGGTTACTGAGCTACCACAGGCTACATCTGAGCGGAGGTTCTAGGTTATATCCATACATGGTCCTTGGTTGAATGTCAGTT
>REGO01000681.1:592052-620589 GCA_010120015.1 Rhombomys opimus | reverse complement strand
CTTCAATGTCCCTAGTGCCCCTCTGTTTCCCAAAGTGGGTATGTGGGTGGAAGGGGTTTCGATGCCTGGCTTCTGTTTTAGAAAACCCAGGGTCTGGGGATCTGCAGATTCTCAAAGGTGCGCTCACTTACATGCAGGTCACTTGGCAGAGATAGTGGAATCGGCCTCTCTGCTCTCTAGTTTGGCCCTGCTTCTTTGATGTGCCCCGCCAGTTCTGTGCTGCTGTCACTGCCAGGTTCTGAGGTCTTGCAGCTGCTGGAGATTTCAGGGTGGTCACGTCAGTGGTGAACGGCGTAACCAGGCTCTCTCTGTTCTCTGGTTTGGCCCTGGTTAGTCATAAACTGGAGGGCTGTTGTGTCGCGACAGCTCAGTGCTGCCCCGCCGCCAAGTCCCACTGTAACTGGTGACTGGGTCGCTAGTCCTGATGCTTTCTGGGAAGTCCTGGGTTCTCTTCACTGTGCTCTCCAAGCTTGGGAGGCCCAGCGCCTGGTGTATCTAGGTTGTATGGCGTTTCTGCCTGGTTTTGGTGAATATATAGCGTATTCTCTGTTACTGTGGGATTGGGCAGCCGTACCGTCACTGATGGCGATCCTGCGGAGCTAGTATGGCGTCCAGCAGACTTGTGCCCTGGGGGGATGGTGTAGCCGCTGTGCAGATCTGGGACTCCGGGACAGGTACTGCTGATCTTTGCCTGCCGCTAAAGGGCTTGGAGCTCTGCCCCAGCGACTGTATACCTCAGGCAGTTAGGTCTGCTCTGAGAAAGACCAGTCAGCTGTGCCGCCGTGCTGCTGTGCTGCTGTGCCGAGGTGGAGGGAGGTCTGGGGGAGGGGAGTGCCGCGGGATCAAAGGATCATTTCTCTCCTCCCCCAAACAAGTCCCCGGGTGACCGGAGACCAAAGTTTTCACTTCCTGTGATGTTCCCTGTCGGTCTAGAAATCTCCACCGTTGTCTTCCTGGGTTAGTGGTCCTTCCATTCACCAACTCAGAAGTTCAGGTATTCCACCGCTCACAATATTCTAATTGATTGATTTCAGCCCTGATTTAGATTATTTCCAGCCATCTCCTCCTCTTTGGTGTGTCTGCTTCTTTTTTTTTTTCCTAGGGCTTTTAAGTGAGCCATTAAGTTGCTTGCATGAGATGTTTCAAATTTCTTTTTCAATGCACTTAGTGCTATGAACTTTGCTCTTAGCACTGCTTTCATTGTGTCCCATAAGTTTGGTTATGTTGAGCCTTCATTTACATTGAATTCTAGGAAGTCATTGATTTCTTTCTTTATTTCTCCCCCAACCCAGTTGTCACTGAGTAGCAAGTTTTACAGGTTTCAATGGCGGGGGGGGGCACTTTTTGCTATTTCTGTTGTTGTTGAAGTCCAGCTTTAATCCATGGTGATCAGATAAGATACAAGGGATTTTTTCAATCTTCTTGAATCTATGGAGGCTTGCTTTGTGACCAACTATATTGGATCCTATTTTGGAGAAGGTTCCATGAGGTGCTGAGAAGAAGGTAAATTCTTTTTGTTTGGGTGAAATGTTCTATAGATGTCTATTTAGGTCTATTTGATTCATGACCTCTGTTAGAGTCATTGTTTCTTTAATTTCTGTTTTGTTGACTTCTCCCTTTTTGAGAGTGGGGAATTGAAGTCTCCCACTATTAATGTGTGGGGTTTTTCAGTTTTATTAATGTTTCTTTTACAAATGTGGGTGCCATTGTATTTGGGGCATAGATGTTCAGGATGGTGATGTCTTCCTGGTGGAATTTTCCTTTGATGAGTATGAAATGACCTTCTCCATCTCTTTTGATTAATTTTGGTTGAAAATTTATTTTATTAGATATTAGAATGGCTACTCCTGCTTGCCTCTTGAGTCCGTTTGCCTTGAAGACCATGTTCCAGCCCTTTACTTTCAGAAAATGTCTATCTTGGTGACTCAGTTGTGTTTCTTGTATGCAACAGATTGTTAGATCTTGCTTATGTATCCACTCTGTTAGTATGTGTCTTTTCATTGCAAAGTTGATTACATTGATGTTGAGGGAGAATATTGATCAGTGGCTATTATTTTTTTATTTTATTTTGCTCTTGGCTGTGGTAGTGTGTTTGTGTCCCTGGCTACATTGCTCTAGTGAGATTGTTTGTTTCATGTGTTTTCCTGAATGTAGTTTGATTTTCTTGATTGTATTCTTCCTTCTAGTATCTTCTGTAATGATGGTGGGTAGGTATTGTTTAAATTTGTTTTTGTCATTGAGTATCTTGTATTTTCCGTCTATAATGACAGAGTTTTGCTGGATATAGTATCCTGGGCTGACATCTGTGTTCTCTTAGGCTCTGCATGATATCTATCCAGGCTCTTCTGGCTTTCATAGTCTCTGATGAGAAGTCAGATTCTGATAGGTTTGCCATTATATGTTACTTGGCCTTTTCCCCTTGCAGCTTTTAGTATTTTGTCTTTGTTCTGTATGCTTACTGTTTTGATTATTATGTGGCAGGAGGATTTTCTTTTCTGGTCTAATTTATTAGGTGATTTGTAGGCCTCTTGTGTTCTTATAGGCCTCTCCTTTAGGTTGGGGAAATGTTCTTCTATGATTTTGTTGAAAACATTTTCTGGGCTTTGGAGTAGGGAGTCTTCTTTTTCCCCTATTCCTATTATTCTGAGGTTTTGTCTTTTCTTTTTTTTTATTTTTATCAGTTACATTTTATTAATTCTGTATCCCAGCCATGCCACGAACCCTCATTCCCTCCCAGTCCCTCCCTCCCTCCCTCATCACCACTGTGCCCCTTTCCAAGTCCACTGATAGGGGGTGGACCTCCCTCCATTCATCTGATCCTGTTTTATCAGGTATCTTCATTGAGTGAGGTTTTGTCTTTTCACGTTGTCTTGAATTTCTTGGATGGTCTGTGTCAGGACTTTTTGGTAGTTAACATTTTCTTTGATGGGTATATTGATTTCTTCCATTGTATCTTCCACATCTGAGATTCTGTCTTCCATCTCTTGAGATCTTGAACTGTTTTGTTGATGTCCTTCACCTATGTGACTGTATCTTCCTTCAATTCCTTCAGCTGTTTGTTTGAACATTCCTCTGTTTCTTTTATTTCTTTCAGTGATTTAATTATTTTCACTCTAAAATCCACAAACTGTTTGGCTACATCTTTCCATATTTCTTTATGGATGGCCATCATCTATTTGTCTTTATTATCCTGTATATTTTATGGATGGCCTAATCTGTCTTTATCTTCCTCCATTTCTTTATGGATGGCCATAGTCTGTTTGACTTTTTCTTCCTTTAATTCTTTATACATTTTATTTGTTTCCTCTATTAGCCTCTTTATAAGCATAGATATAAGGTTGTCTTCTTGAATTTCAGTTATTCTGGGATGTCCAGGGCTGTTTGCCCCTGGGTAACTGAGTTCTAGAAATTCCATATTGCTCTGCCTTTTGTTGGTTGAGTTTTTACACTGTCCTCTTCTCATTGGGCTATCTTAGTTGTTGGCTCTTAGTTTCTGGTGATTTCTGGAATCCTGGTGTGGGGAGAATCCCATTGGCAGGAAGATGATTTTTCCTGAAGGAGCCCTCCTCCTATTTTTGGGTATGGTTACTGAATGGTTAGTGTTTCTCAGGAATTGCCACAGCTTACCTCAGGTGTATACACCTGAGTGGTAACTGTGGTCTTTTGTTAGGCAGGGGGGGGCTCTCCTTTCACCCGTAGAAGTCCTGGAGACAGCTGCTCTGATGCTGGGTTTCTTGCTTTGAATTTAGTGAGCTGCTGTTGTTTTTAGACTGTTTTCCAGGCACAGCCCTCTTGAAGACCTTGGGAGCCCTGTGGTTTGGTCAGTTTAGTTATGGGTAACTGGTTGCCCCTTGGAGCAGTATCTGGGGGCTGATCTCAGGGATCCCAGGTTTCTGTAGCTCTGAGGTTGGAGCTGTGTGTCCCAGTACCCAAGTGGTAATCAATGGCAGGTGAGCACAGCTCCCATGCATGCAGCAGGAGGCTAGAACCTGGTGCCTGCGGGAACCCAGAAACTTTTCCTGAGCTGGGAGTCCTGAGGTTGGACCAGATTTTTACCCTCCACCATGGAGTTTCCTCCAAACAGGGAGACCCTGTCTGTGGTGTTTGGGGTCCACCGTTCCATCTGAAATGGAGCATAGAGCACGCAAGCACAAGCAAGTGGTGGCTCCAAGCTGGCAACTGGACACCTGCAGGAATCCAGGAACTTCTCCCAAGAACTTTTCTTTGAGGGTGGGCAATTGGGGGTTGGCTGAAAGCTGTAAGCTCAGACCTGCTGATTCCCTAGCTGTGAGGTTTTCTCCCAACCAGGAAACTCAGTCTTTGGTGCCCTGGGGCTCACAGTTCTATCTGGTAAGGTGAATTAGGCACACAGCAGGTCTCTGGTCTGTTGGTTGAGCACCCCACTCTGGGAGGGCGGTGAGGGCCTGGCTCTGGGCTGGAGGCTGAGGTTCCCGTTCTGGGCTGGTGGCTATGTGCCCGCCAGTCCCCACAACCTTTTCCAGGGATTAACTGGGTGACCTGAGGTTGGTACCGATTTATTCCCTGACCATGGGATTTTCTCTCACCTGGGAATCACAATTGCTCGTATTTTAGGTCCCAGAGTTCAGTCTCCTGGTTGCTGTGCCAACACTGTTGTCCTGCTCCTCAGACACTGTTTCCTCCTGTCACCACCATCTTGGATCTCAGTCGTAGCAATAGTTTATAGAAGTCAAAACCAAATTTTATCAGAGAATACAATTCAGTGTCTCTAAAAACAACACCAAGTTCATTATTCTGATGTTATAATCCCTGGCTGCCAACAAGAAAAGGTCTTGTATACAAACATATTGAGATGTAGATCTAATACATCATTAATCGAGCAGAGTTTTAAATCTTTTTTGTTATAAACCTGGTTTTTAAGACAGGACAGAAATTAAATAAAATCTTAACCCAGTTTAAAAGTACTTTTGGGGCTTGTTTCTTTATTTGGCTCATGCCATTTGTTGTTTAGAATGGCTCCACCTCTAAGTTTTAAGTTAAAGTTAACTTCATGTTACAGATGTTGCAGATTTTTAACATACTCAATAACCAACAATCTATAACCAAGACAAACAGAACATAGTAAACTTATACATTTAAGCCAGTCAGAAATAAGCATGTAGTGGCATTACATACATTTGTATCTTCAAAACAGACAGGCAAACTTCCCTTATTTCTTCCAGCTGTAATTTCAAGGGAGGAGTACCTTGCTGTCTGAATGGTTAGCATTTTACTTATCTGTGGATGTTTTGGAGACAGTCCTCTCTCAATTAAATTTTACTTGGTTTCATTTGTAATTTCCTAAGCATTGCCAAATCCTTTATAGCACTAATTTTATTCTTTTGCAGCACAGCTTAATATTGGAGTGTTATTCAACATATGAGATGTCTTCTATAACCTCCAAAATTAATTCTAAATGGATTTTACATATAAATGTTAAGTGATAAGGCCAAAACTTGTATAAGATGACAGAGAAGCTAGAGATTTTTGAATTTGGCATTCTGCCCATGATGTTTCTACATATAAACCCCTGTTTCAAATGTTTTGTGCAGTTGCAACCCCCATAATAAAGTAGAGCCCATATTCAAGGTGTCCAAAAAGTAAATAAGACTAAAAAGGACCTTATTGGTTGCCATTTATCACTGAGCCCTGGAAAAGACCCACCATATTAGCTCCCATTGCTCAGTGCTCTATCCCCCCTCCCCCATTGTGGTAGTGACCATGCAATCACCATGTTGAGGCTTCTAGTATTTCTGGAGCTCAGATCACAACACCAAGCAGCAGAGTTCAGAGGATATCATTCAGAACCAATCCAGCCAATTCAGCTATTGGGCTCAACCAATTAGATCTAGTTCTCATGGGCATAGACGACTAGCCATCAATTTTTCTATCACAAAACTGAAAAAAAAAACTGTTAATAACCCTTCAACACCAAGCTTCCACAGATCAGGCATCCCTGGGCTTTCTGCCAGCCTAATCCAGGCAGGAGACTCTCAACTGCGAGTGCAGGGCTCCAAGGAGAGAGGCAGTTTATCAGCTTTTGCTGTCCCAATTTAGAAACCAAGTTAAGCAGGAAACAAATGGCCAGCAGATGAAGTTTTCCCATTTTCTGAATAAAAACCAAAGAACAACAATCAAATTAAATGAAACTATAAACACATATTGACAGATATGAGTAGACCAACATGCTCAGAACCATAGGTTCCCCCAAAGGGAACAAGTGAAGGGGCTTCTCCACCAGAAAAATCCAGGCAAAGATGTATGAGGCCTGGTCTGGATGTGCAGAAGCAATGGAAGATGACATTTCAGACTGCAGATGAATCAAACAAGTTAACTGAGCTGTTTAATGGCCAGCCAGTTTGGAAGAGCGGCCATTCAAACTGCCAGAATATGCAGAGTTTTCCAGGATAGATAATGTGCCCTGATTCTGGAGACAGGCTGATGAAGGTGAGTGTAAGTCAAAAACAAAATTTGACATCAACAAACAGAGTGACAAAATGACATAAAGCAGACAAATGGGAGGGACAAAAAAAAATGACAGTCTCAAGACTTAGACAATATGCTGCCATACAAATTCCAAATGTTCCCCACAGGGAGAAAAAAAGGGGTAAGATGTCTGCAGACCTCCTCTGACCTTAGGAGATTTGCTGAGTCCAGATCTCCTCTTTTACTTCTCACATTGTTACCACAGAACAGATTCAGGCTTACCGGTGGGAATCCCTAAAACAGGTTAAGGTGTGATTGCTCAACTTCCCAACCAATTCACTAAATGCTAGGTTCAGGGTGGAAGTCAAAACTCACACCAGATATGGAAGCTTAAAACGAAAGCTTTATTTTCTGAATTCAGGGAGGCAGAGGAAGCACGTCCCTGGGGAAAAGTTGTATTGCATATTTGAAGGTGAAAACTGAAATTAGCTCACATGGGGGTGGGAAGATAAGGAGGACAGTGGAATAGGGTAGTAATCTCTTACTCAAGGTTTTTTGTTTTGTTTCGTTTTTGTTTTGCTTTTGGTTTTTTGTATACCAGACAAGCAATTCTAGCTGACCTTTGCCCCGACCCGTGGGACCTAGTTATTCGTGGGGGCTTCGAAGAGGACCAGGCCTGAAAGAAAAACGGGCGAGAGAGAAGAACGGACTCAAGGAAATGTGTACTTGTCAAGAGTCAAATTTTATTGGGCCGAAGCAGGTTTTTAAGGCCAACCTTAGATAGGGGCGGGGAGAGGGAGGAGCGCAGTGTAGAATCCTTTTTACTCAGGGAAGGGTAGGTTGGAAAAGCACACTGTAGAGTCTCTCAACTCAGGGAGGGGCAGGGTGGAAGTTACCGAATCTTCTTGGCCGGAGGCCTGGAACACCTTGCAGTTATTTTAGGAAGTCAAGGTACAGTTAGCACATTTCTCTAACTGTCAAGCAGGATGTTGGTCAACCAGGTGCAGCAGGGTAGGGGGAATGAGAAAAGGTCAGAGATTTCTCAGGGCTTGTCTCCAACAGACCTTTAGTTTGATTGGACCAAATAATGTTTACAGTTAAGGCCAGCTGCTCTTACGGTTGGGGAATTTCTGGGAACAAGGCCATAGATTATGTTAAACATAAACATGGTTTTTGGTCAACCTGACCTTGCAGAGATTTTTTTTTTCTATGTCAGCGACAAGCTGAGACAAACCTCTGTTAGGCTTGAAATAGAAATGGCTGTAGTTATGCTATCCAAAAGAAGCAGCCCCCATAAAATACATATGAAGAGAGTGAACAGTCTAGGTCTTGTTTCTCGACTTAGGTGAAATACTTTTGAAATTTTTTTTCTCCAGTAACAAAACTGTAGGTCATAGGCTTGTTGTATATAGCCAGTATAATGTTAATATATTCTCTATCCATATCTAGCCTCTTTACCTTTATCATTATGGTCCAGATGTTCAATTTTGTCAGTGGCCTTTTTATGCATATATTGAGATGACTATTTGATTTTTTTCATTCTATTTATTTAATGCATGATATTGATTGATTTGCATATATTGATCTCTCCCTGCATTCTTGTATGAAGCAGACATAGTCATGATGACTAATCTTTTTCATGTGATTTTGAATTCACTTTACCAGTATCTTTTAAATATTTCATTTGTATGCATATAGATGTTTTGTCTGAATTATATTGTGCACCTCATGTGTGCCTGATATGCCCACAGGCCAGAAGAGAACATCAGATTCCCTGGAATTGGACAGTTGTGAGCCATCCTGTCAGTTCTGAGAAATGAACCAGGGTCCTCTGGAAGAGTAGTCTGTGATGTAAATGCTGTGTCTTGTCTCCAGTGTCAGTTTGTCAGTATCTTATTTAGAAGTTTTGCATCTGTGTTCATCATAGAAATAGTCCTGTGGCTTTCTTTTTGTGTGCTGTCTTCATCTACTTTTGATATTAAAGTAATACTGGCTTTATAAAAATTATTTAAGAGTTGTTCTTTTTTTCTATTTCCTGAAATAGTCTTAGAAGCAATGTATTAATTTTTTAAGGTTGTTTAAAATTCTGAAACTTACACATTTGGCCCTAGGCATTTTGAGTTGAAAACTTTCTGTTAAATTCCTTAATCTTGATACTGGTTACAGATTTGCATAAATCATCTCCATATTGATGTAATTTCATTATATACAATGAATCTCAAAATAGATAAATTTCTTTTAGGTTTTAAAATTATCTGGCATGGAGAATCTTAAACAATTATGTTTGTGATTTCTGAATTTCACTGAAATTTGCTGTCATGCCTCCTTTTTTTTTTTTCTTTTTCTTTTTCTTATTTGTGCCTTTCATCTGGATAATGATTTTCAACTTTATTTACCTTTTACAAAGAATCAATTTTCATTTCATTAATATATGGAAGAGTAAAATATTTTATTCGTGTCAACCCTAATTTTTATTATTTTATAATTGCTTGGATATAGTTGCAATGATTCTTTAGAATTCTTTGTCTTGACATTCATCCATGAGATTCTCTTTGGAGATCTTATTATGTGTTCAAAATTTTTTGAAGAAGACATTATAGTATGTAAGTTGGATGCTTTTTTCTCCTTTTCCTGTTTTCAAGTCACATTTTACATTTCAGTGGAAGCATAATTAGAAAAGGCTTAAATCTTGGTGGATATGAGATGTGAGTTTTCCTATATGTCACTGACACTGAGGGTCATAAGTTCTAGTCCTATCTTTCTGAGAGTCAGCCTCTGTCAAATGTGAAGTGTGAGGTTCTTGTGTCAATACATGTGGTGCCTGGCAGATGAACCCATGCTGCCCAGCGAATTGCCCCATGTAGTGTAAATAGGCTTAATCAGGGCAATGAAAACCTGTCACTTGGTCCTAGACATTGCCAATTATCATTAGTGGGTCTAATCTCTATAAAGCAGGGTCCCTAACTTGGTACAGGAGTTCATGCTGCCTAGGATCCTAAAGGAAAATCCCTGGCCCTATGTTGGTGTAGGAAACTTATTCAAACTAGGCCAAAAGACAAAGTTCATAGGTATCCTAAATGGCACCAGGTGAAATGGAAGATCTTGTGTCTGATTTTGGAGTTTCTATGACAGCAGAGATGGGTCTAAGCCTAGAAGCCAGTCTCCCTAAGTAAAGAAAGAAGTCCTAGAAGGCTGGGCTTCAAAATATTAAATAATTAATTTTAATAGTATCTTAACTTATTCTAAAATTGAGAATATACATAAAATATGCCATAACTCATAGTTGTACTTTTAACTTGACTGAAATGATTCAAATATTTCATAATATTGTTTGAACTTTTATTTTATAAACTCCTTATTTTACACAATCTCTTTCAGATTGATGCTCTAAGAACATGTTTTTGTACATGTTTCACCAGGAAAGGGAGCAATTCCCCATTCATAAGAAATAGAAGAGAAAACATAGAGAAGAAGTAAGAATTACATTTGTTTTAAAAGGCTCTGGAAAGAATGCTTATCTACAATATATACTGAAGTTTCTAGCTCAGGAATACTAGTATCTTAAAGTACCATGAGGGATACAAAGTGTTAACTGTGAATGTAATGTTTCACTCAGTAATCAACAGCAGGCTAAATCAAGACTGTAATATATAGTGAGATATCTATAAAGATAGATAATATACAGATAAGTATGTTATATATACATATATACAAGATATATATGCATATATAGTTGATAAATATATAGACATAAAGATATATAGATGATAGATATATAAATATACAGAGACAGATAGATATGTAGATGATAGATATATAAACATATAGATATATAAATATTAGATGGAGATGTGTATTTATGGATATTTTGGGTCACATTTCAATAGTTCAGAAATATTAAGAAACAAGGCATAAGAGAATAATATAGGTTAAGGAATATGAACAGTTTTATACAGGAAATCAATGGAGGAAAATGTGGCAGTGTATATGGTGGAGGGTAACAGAAAAAATCTTTAAAAAAAAAAAGAATAACATGGTATTGTAAATGTAACAAGAATACAAATGAATTTCTACTAGAAAGCTCTCCTCCATAAGGAAAAAAATTACTACTAAACTCCATTTTTCCTCACTGTTGTCACATACTAGAGTTAGGGTCCAGTTTAGAGTTTAAGGCTAGGTTAAGTTTATGATAAAGCTTAAGGCTAAATAGTTAGGGTAGATTTAAGGTTAGAGTTAGGTGTTGTAAGGTTCACAGAAATCATGATGCATATAGGCCTGTCATGAGCCCTAATTAGATATTCATGATCAATGGAGTTTTTATAAGCATCTTTATAAGCACACAGAGTTTATAATTATTTTATGAAAGCTCTATCTTTTTTACCCCACATTACATATATTTTGATAAAGCAAAAGATAGAAATGTGCATTTTAAATGGAATATTCTCATCTTTGAACTTCAAAAGCCCTGCCATGATTGCCTGACAATTCCTTTGAACATCCACAACATGACAACTGAGGAGAAAATTAGTCCGAACTCTTCTAATTGATTCAAGGAAAAAAAAACATTTATTTTATTTTTATTATATTATATTATAGCATTATATAAACATCAGGGTCTATTGTATTGTATATTAAATTATATTAATATATTATTTTCAGTGTATACTTTATATTTTTCTTCCTTCCCTTGAAACACATGTACTTTGTAATATGCAAATTCTTAGAAGGTATAATTTTTGAGTGTCTAACATTATTGAATAAATATGATTGAGTTATCAAATCAAAGTTGTTAGAGTCTATTTGAATTCTATAATTCCCTTTAGCTCGTATAATTTCTAATTCAGGCATACAATACTCGACATATATCATTGAATGATGAGTCATACGTTCTTTATGTAAATAAGGACTGTGTTAGTTTAAACCACAGCATTGTAACATGCTTCTTTGTCATCATCTACAATTTGACATAAATATATACACAAAATGTGTTTCAAAAAACACTTTTATAGATGAAAAATTGGGTGTGATATGGTAATATTTGATTTTAAGAATTGTTAAGCCTTAAAACGAAGCCCTGATGATAAGTTATTTTGAACAATGTTTGTATGGTAGAATTCTTACTTTCATGGTTGGCAAATATTGGAGGAGATAAGGAATCTTATTAATGAATTTTGACTGTTCTATGATACTATGTTAATTATTCATGTGACAAACACCACTTAACAAAGAAAGGATAATTTTAACGCATCATTTTAGAATTTAAGTCCATCTTAATGAGTAAGGCATGGTGTAATAAATCAGTGGAAGTTGGCTAGATAGGGAACTGGTAAATTTTATGTTATTTTTTTTCTTTTCTTTCTTTTAAAAATTGTTTATATTAATTACAGTTTATCACTTTGTATCCCAGCTATAGCCCCCTCACTCCCAATCCCAGCCTTCCTCAATCATCTCCTCCCATACCCCTCTCCTTGTCTACTAATAGGAGAGGTCCTCCTCCCCTTCAATCTGACCGTAGCTTATCAGATCTCATTAGGACTGTCTACATTTTCTTCCTCTGTGGCCTGGTAAGGCTGCTCCCCACTCAGGGGGAGGTGATCAAAGAGCCAGCCACTGAGTTCATGTAAGAGGCAGTTCCTGTTTCCCTTACTAGGGTACTCACTTGGATACTGAGCTGCCATGGGCTACATCTGAGCAGGGATTCTAGGTTTTCTCCATGCATGGTCCATGGTTGGAGTATCAGTTTCAGAAAAGAACCCTTGGCCCAGATTTCTTGAATCTGTTGCTCTCCTTGTGGAGTTCCTGTCCCCTAGATGTTTATGTTATAATAAATCTATAAACTGATAAGATCTGAAACTAGGGATTATGTATAATCTTCAAAGGGTAATCCCTAGTGATCTGCTGTACAGGGAATGCCTCACCTTTTAAAGATCATACACCATTCTAAAAATGGTATCAAACCATTGTGAACAAACAATCACTACACATTCCTGTGGGAGACACTTCACATTAAACCAGAACATTCTTCATGGGTATCTCATTATGGAAACTGTATTTAGTCTAACTTGCTGTGTCCCTATACAATTAACAATCCCAACAATATACAAAATCCTGAAGTTCAAACTATCTTCTAGTCTCAAATATTTTTAAATGTGTTTATTTTTATTAATTACAGTTTATTCACTTTATATGGCTCCATAAGGCTCAACCTCCTCTTCTCCCGGTACCATCCTCCCTCCCCCTTCTTCACCCATGACCCTTCCCAAGTCCACTGATAGGGGAAGACCTCCTCTCTTTCCTTCTGATCTTAATCTATCAGATCTCATCAGGAATGGCTGCATTGTCATCTTCTGTGGCCTGGTAAGGCTGCTCTCCCCTCAGGGGGAGGTGATCAAAGAACAGGCCAAACAGATTATGTCAGAGGCAGTCCCTCTTCCCATTACTATGTAACCCACATGGACACTAAACTGCCATGGAACTACATCTGTTCAGGGGTTCTAGGTTATCTCCATGCATGGTACTTGATTAGAGTATGAGTCTCTGAGAAGACCCCTGTGTTCAAATTTTCTGGTTCTGTTGTTCTTCTTGTGGGGTTCCTATCCTCTCCATATCTTATTATTTCCCACTTCTTACATAAGATTCCATGCACATTGCCCAACAGTTGGCCATAAATCTCAGCATCTGCTTTAATAGTCTGCAGGGTAGAGCCTTTCAGAGGCCCTCTGTGGCAGGTTCCTAGCTTGTTTCCTGTATTCTTCTTCTTCTTCTGATGTCCTTCCTCTTTGCATTTCAGGATGGGGATTGAACATTTTAGTCAGGGTTCTCCCTCTTGAATAGTTTCTTTAGATGTACAGATTTAATGAGGTTTATACTATGTTATATCTCTATATGAGTGAGTATATACTGTGTGGGTCTTTCTGCTTCTGGGAAAGCTCACTCAGGATGATCCTTTCAAGGTCCCACCGTTTACCTGCAAATTGCATGATTTCCTTATTTTTCATTGCAGAGTAATACTCCATTGTGTAGATGTACCACAATTACTGCATCTATTCTTCAGTTGAGGGGCATCTGGACTGTTTCCAGCTTCTGGCTATTACAAATAAAGCTGCTACAAACATGATTGAGCAAATGTCCTTATTGTGTACTTGAGCCCCTTTTGGATATATGCCTAGAAGTGGTATGGCTGGATCATGAGGAAGCGCTATTCCTAGTTGTCTGAGAAAGCGCCAGATTGATTTCCAGAGTGGTTGTACAATTTTACATTCCCACCAGCAGTGGAGAAGTGTTCCCCTTTCTCTAAAACCTCACCAGCATGTGTTGTCACTTGAGTTTTTCATCTTGGCCATTCTGATGGGTGTAAGGTGAAATCTCAGGGTTGTTTTGATTTGCATTTCCCTAATGGCTAATGACGTTGAACATTTCTTTAAGTGTTTCTCTGCCATTTGTTATTCCTCTACAGACAGTTCTCTGTTTAGCTGTTTCCCTTTTTTTCATTGGATTACTTGGTTTACTGCTTTTCAGCTTCTTTAGTTCTTTATATATACTGGATATTAGCCCTCTGTCAGATAAAGGGGTGGTGAAGATTCTTTCCCAATCTGTAGGCAGTTGTTTTGTTTTGATGATGATTTCCTTTGCTTTACAGAAGCTTTTCAGTTTCAAGAGGTCCCATTTATTGATTGCTGCTCTTAGAGCCAGTGCTCTTGGTGTTCTGTTCAGGACCATGTCTCCTGTGGCAATGAGTTCAAGGGTATTCTCCTTTTTTTTTTTCTAATCGACTTAATGTGTCTGGTTTTATGCTGAGGTCTTTGATCCACTTGGACTTCAGTTTTGTGCAGGGTGATAAGTATGGATGTATTTGCATTTTTCTACATGTAGACATCCAGTTAGACTAGCACCACTTGTTGAAGATGCTATCTTTTCTCCATTGTATGGTTTTGGCATCTTTTTCAAGGGTCAGATCTCCATAAGCGTGTGGGTTTATTTCTGGATCCTCTGTTAGGTTCCATTGATCCACCATTCTGTTTCTATGCCAGTACCATGCAGTTTTTATTACTGTTGCGCTTTAGTACAGCTTAAGATCAGGGATGGAGATACCTCCAGAAGATCATTTATTGTAGAGGATTGTTTTAGCAATTCTGGATTACTGGTTGTTTCATATAAAGTTGAGAAATTTTCTTTCCAGGTCTGTAAAGAATTGTGTTGGTAATTTGATGGGAATTGCAATGAATCTGTAGATTTTTTTTTGGTAAAATGGCCATTTTTACTATGTGAATCCTGCCAAGCCATGAGCATGGGAGATCGTTCCATCTTCTGATATCTTCTTCTAATTATTTCTTCAGAGACTTGAAATTTTTTTCATACAAGCCTTTGACTTGCTTGGTTAGGGTTACACCAAGGTACTTTATGTCATTTGTGGCTATTGTGAAGGGTGTTGTTCCCCTAAATTCTTTCTCAGCCCTTTTGTCTTTTGTATACAGGAGGGCTACTGATATTTTTTTTGAGATAATTTTGTATCTGGCCACTATGCTGAAGGTGTTTATCAGCTGTAGGAATTTCCTGGTGAAGTTTTTGGGATCACTCACGTATTCTATCATATCATCTGCAAATAGTGATAATTTGACTTCTTCCTTTCCAATGTGTATCGCCTTGATCTTTTTCAACTGTCTTATTGCTCTAGCAAGGACTTCCAGAACTATGTTGAAGAGATATGGAGAGAGGGAGCAGCCTTGTCTTGTCCCTGATTTCAGTGGGAATGCTTTAAGTTTCTCTCCGTTCAGTTTGATGTTGGCTATAGGTTTGCTATATATCGCCTTTACTATGTTTAGACATGTGCCTTGTGTCCTTGATCTCTCCAATACTTTTAACATTAATGGATTTTGGATTTTGTCAAACGCTTTATCAGCATCTAGGGAGATTATCATGTCTTTTTTTTTTCTTTCAGGTTGTTAATATTTTGGATCACATTAATGGATTTCCATATATTAAACCACCCCTACATGCCTGGGATGAAGCCTACTTGGCCATAGTGGATGATATCTTTGATGTGTTCTTGTATTTGGTTTGCTAGTATTTTGTTAAGTAATTTTGCACCCATGTTCATAAGGGAGATTGGCCTGATATTCTCTTTCCTGTTGGGTCTTTGTGAGGTTTATGTACCAAGGTGACTGTGGCTTCATAGAATGAGTTTGGTAATGTTCCTTCTGTTTCTATTTCGTGGAAGAGTTTGAAGAGAATTGGAGTTACCTCTTCTTTGAAGGTCTGGTAGAATTCTGCGCTGAAACCATCTGGGCTTTTTTTGGATGGGAGTCTTTCGATGACCGCTGCTATTTTATTGGGGGATATAGGACTATTTAATTGATTTTCCTGGTCCTGAATTAGCTTTGGTAAGTCAAATCAATCAAGAAAATTGTCCATTTCATTTAGATTTTCAAATTTTGTGGCATATAGACTTTTGAAGTAAGTCCTAAGGATTGTTTGTTTTTCCTTGGTGTCTGTTGTTATGTACCCCTTTTCATTTCTGATTTTGTTGATTTGGATGGTGTCTCTCTGCCTTTTAGTTAGCTTGGCTAAGAGTTTGTCTATCTTGTTGATTTTTCTCAAAGAACCAGCTCTTGGTTTCATTGATTCTATGAATTGTTTTATTTGTTTCTAATTGATTGATTTCAGCCCTGAATTTGATCATTTCCAGCTGTCTACTCCTCTTTGTTGTGTCTGCTTCTTCTTTTTCTAGGGTTTTTAAGTGATCCATTAAGTTGCTTGAATGAGCTGTCTCGAATTTCTTCTTGAAGGCACTTAGTACTACGAACTTTCCTCTTAGCAGTGCCTTCATTGTGTCCCACAAGTTTGGGTATGTTGTGTCTTCATTTTCATTGAGTTCTAGGAAGACTTTAATTTATTTCTTTATTTTCTCCCTGACCCAGCTGTCATTTTGTATCAAGTTGTTCAGTTTCCATGTATGTGTAGGCTTTTTGCTATTTCTGTCATTGTTGAGGTCCAGCTTTATTCCATGGTAATCAGACAGGATACAGGGATTATTTCAATCTTCTTGTATCTGTTGAGGCTCCCTTTGTGACCATCTATATGGTCTATTTTGGAGAAGGTTCCATGAGGTGCTGAGAAGGTAAATTCTTTTTTGTTTGTGTGAAAGGTTCTGTAGATGTCTGTTAGGTCTATTTGATTCATGACCTCTGTTAGAGTCATTGTTTCTTTGTTTAATTTCTGTTTTGTTGACCCGTCCTTTGTTGAAAGTGGGGTGTTGAAATCTCCCACTATTAATGTGTGGGGATCTATATGTAGTTTAAGTTTTATCAATGTTTCTTTGACAAATGTGGGTGCCCTTGTATTGGGGGCACAGAGGTTCAGGATTGTGATTTCTTCCTGGTGGAATTTTCCCTTGATAAGTATGAAGTGTCTTTCTCCATAGCTTTTTATTAATTTTGGTTGAAATTCTATTTTATCAGATATTAGAATGGCTACCCCTGCTTGCTTCTTGGGTCCATTTGCTTGGAAAGCCTTCTTCCAACCTTTTCCCTCAGGCAATGTCTATCTTTGTAACTTAGGTGTGTTTCTTGTATGCAACAGATTGCTGGGTTTTGTTCATGCATTCATTCTGTTAGTCTGTGTCTTTTTATTGGAGAATTGAGTCCATTGATGTTGAGAGAGATTAATGACCAGTGGCTGTTAAATCATTTGATTTTGATGTAGGCTGCAGTCATAAGGTTGTGTGCTTTGTTGCTTTTTGTTTTACTGTAGTGAGGTTAATTATTTCCTGAGTTTTCTTGAGAGTAGCTAGTTTTCTTGGGTTGTATTTTCCCTTCTAGTGTCTTCTGTAACGCTGTATTTGTGTGTAGGTATTGTTGAATTTTTTTTTTTTGTCATTGAATATCTTGTTTTTTCCATCTATGAGGACTGAGAGTTTTGCTGGTTATAGTAGCCTGGGTTGACATCTGTGTTCTCTTAGGGTCTGCATGATATCCGTCCAGGCCCTTCTGGTTTTCATAGTCTCTGTTGAAAAGTCAGGTGTGATTCTAATGGGTTTGCCGTTGTATGTTACTTGTCCTTTTTCCCTTGCAGCTTTTAGAATTTTTTATTTGTTCTGTATACTTACTGTTTTCATTATTATGTGGCTGGAGTATGTTCTTTTCTGGTGTAATTTAATGGGTGTTCTGTAGACCTCTTGAATTCTTATTGGCCTCTCCTTAAGTTGGTGAATTTTCTTCAGTGATTTTTTTGAAAATATTTTCTGGGCCTTGGAGCCCAGAAAATATTTTTCTTCTATTCCTATTATTCTTAGGTATTGTCTCTTTATGTTGTCTCGATTTTCTTGGATGGTCTGTGTCATGAATTTTTTAGATTTAACATTTTCTTTGACAGATACATCAATTTCTTCCATTGTATCTTCCACACCTGAGATTCTTTCTTCCATTTCTTGTAGTCTATTGGTTATGCAAACCTCTGTAGTTCCTGTTTTCTTCCCTAAGTTCTTTTTTTCCACAATTTCCTCCATTTGTTTTTTGTTTAATTTTTCCAATTATATCTTCAGATCTTGAGCTGTTTTGTCAATTTCCTTTACCTGTCTGACTGCATTTTCCTGTTTTTCCATCAATTCTTTCATCTGTTTATTTGAACAATGCTGTTTCTTTTATTTCATTCAATGGTTTAAGCATTTCCTCTCTAAAGGCCACAAACTGTTTGGCTGCAACTTCCTCTATTTCTTTATGGATGGTCATAATCTGTTTGAGTTTATCTTCTTCTAGTCTTTACGTATTTTATTTTTTTTCTTTGTTATCCTCTTCATGAGCATAGATTTTAGGTCATCTTCTTGGCTTTCAATTATGCTGGGGTGTCCAGGGTTACTTGCCCCTGGATAACTGGGTTCTGGAGATGCCATATTGCTCTGTCTTTTGTTGGTTGAGCTTTTACGATGGCCTCTCCCCATTGGGCTATCTTAGGTGTTTGGAGTTAGTTTCTTGTGGTTCCTGGGATTCTGTGGTGGAGAGAATCCCCTTGGCACAAAGATGGTTTTTCCTGAAGGAAGCCTTCTCAGCTTTTTGGGTATAGTCACTGGATGGCTGGTGTTTTTCTGGAGTTGCCACTGCTCACCTCAGAGAGAGAGACCTGATTGGTAACTGTGATTCTTGTTAGTTGAGAGGGCTCTCCTCTCGCCTGGCGAAGTCCTGAAGACAGCTGCCCTCCTTCTGGGTTTCTTGCTGTGAAGTTAGTGATCTGCTGCTGTAACCTGTGTATGCTGTGGTTTGGTCAGTTTTGTTATGGATAACTGGTTGCCCCTTGGAGCAGTATCTGGGGGTTGATCTCAGGGATTCCGGGCTTTTGTAGGTCTGAGTTTGGGGCTCTATGTCCCAGTACCCAAGCGGTAATCTGTGGCGGGTGGGTACTGCTCTCTTGGTAACAGCAGGCTATCTGGTACACAGCAGGTCCCTGGGTTGGGCTGGTCTGAGGGATCTATTCCAGGGATATACTGGTTGGCCTAAGTCTGTCCCCTTTGCTTTGTTCCCTGTGAGGATTTGTCCTGATAGTGACTCCCAGTCTCTGTTGCCCTGGGTCACACAGTTGGAGAGCTGTCACGCACCAGCTGTCTATGCCTCTGGCTGGAGTCCAGTTCAGTGATGGCAGCTCATACCCACCAGTCTGTGAGACTTTTTCTAGGGAAAGACTGGGTGACCCAAGTCAGTACCATTTCCTTCCTTCCCTGTGGAGTTCTCTCTGGACAGGGACTCCCTGTCTCTGGTGGTTTTATTTTATTTATTTATTTATTTATTTATTTATTTATTTATTTTGTGCCCACTGATCAGCTTGGGAATTTGATCGGGACACTCAGGCATGTGGCTCTACTCTGGAGACCTAGTGCCTGGGATGGCTTCTGGGTTCTGGCTGGGGGACCTGAGAGTGGACCCAACTGATTCCCATGTCGTGGGAGTTTCCTCTCACGTGGGAAACACGATCGCTGTTGTTTTAGGGCCCAAAGTTCAGCCTCTTGGTTCAGCTGTATGGCACTGCCATTTTGAGTCTCAAATATTTGATCCTTTCCAAAATCAAAATGAATATTGTGTCTTTACACTGTACAATGTCACAGAATCAAAACCAACAGTCTAAAATGAAAGTTTAGGTAATATAAAGGAAAAACATGACCAAAGAAAGACAATTCCCTAGAGATAAAACACAAAATCATGTTCCAAGTCCAGCAATTGGGGAATATGATTGCATAAAATGAAAGGACATAAGCAGACACTCTTCATCCTTGCCTTGTGAAGTCCACCTGGCCTTTCTCACAGGCTTGCTCTACTTATTCACTGCAGGATTCCTTGCACACATTCCAAATTGTTTCCAGCATCCTAGCACATCTATTACAACTTATAACTCACATGCATTCATAGCCTACACTGGAGCTCCCAATATGCAAATCAATATATTACTTAAACACCCTGGCTTTTTTCAAAATCTTGGTACTATCCTTCATGTTTTTATAGTTCCTGCTGTCCTAGTTAGCTTTGACTGACAATTTGACACAGCTTAAGTTTGTATTCCTGAGTCTCAACTAAGTGATTATTGAGACCAAGTTAATTTGTGAGGGACTGTCTTGACTGATCAATGACCCAAGTAGGATCTAGCATTATGAGTCGCACCTAGAGAGTTAATCCTAAGCTGTGTACAAAAGCTAAATTGCCAGACGCCATCACTGGCAGGGTTCTGGAACATGAGGATAGATGTGTTGTATTAGCAAAGTAAAGAAGCTGACCACCTGTTGACAATCAAGCAAGTGGCCCTGAATAGTTCGAGCCATCTTTATTTATAATCTCACAGACTGCTAGGCTGAACAGTGACATCATTGGTTATTTTATTTAAGGACATCATAACATCAGCACTAAATAAGAACCCTCATTAAAAAAGCCTCCAATATTATATAGCTAATATCTGCTCATAAGTGAGTATATTCCATGCATATCTTTGTGGTTCTGGGTTATCGCACTTAGGATGATCTTTTGTAGTTTCATCCAGTCTGGGTCTATGGGGCCTGCAGAGACTGATGCATCGACCAAGGATCATACATGAAGAAGACCTAAACCTCCTGCTCAGATGTACCCCACAGGCACATCGATCACCATGTGAGTTCTTTAGTAAGGGGAACAAGGGATATCTTTGACATGGACTCTTTTACCTGCTCTTTGGTCACTTTCCCTGAATTTAGAGCATTGCCAGACTAACAGAATGGATGTGTAAACAAGACCCAACAATCTGTGGCATACAAGAAACACATCTAAGTCACCAATAGGCATTACCTGAGAAAAAAGGGCTAGAAGATGGTTCTCCAAGCAAATGGACCCAAGAAGCAAGCAGGAATAGCCATTCTAATATCTAATAAAATAGACTTTCAACCAAAATTAATCAAATAGATGGGGAAGTACACTTCATACTCATCAAGGGAAAATTCAACCAGGAAGACATCACAGTCATGAACAACTCTGCCCCAAACACAAGGGCACCCACATTTGTAAAAGAAACACTAATAAAACTGAAAAACCACATAGATCCCCACACATTAATAGTGGGAGACTTCAACACCTCACTCTCAACAAAGGACAGGTCAACAAAACAGAAATTAAACAAAGAAACAATGACTCTAACAGAGGTCATGAATCAAATAGACCTAACAGATATCTACAGAACCTTTCACCCAAACAAAAAAGAATTTACCTTCTTCTCAGCACCTCATGGAACCTTCTCCAAAATAGAATCCAATATAGTTGGTCCCAAAGCAAATCTCAACAGATACAAGAAGATTGAAATAATCCCTTGTATCCTATCTGACCACCCTAAACTAAAGCTGAACTTCAACAACAACAAAAATAGAAAAAAAAATCTACACACACATGAAAACTGAACAACTTGCTACTCAATGACAGCTGGGTCAAGGAAGAAATAATAAATAAAGAAAGAAATCCAAGATGTCCTAGAATTCAATGAAAATGAAGGCACAACATACCCAAATTTATGGCACACAATGAAAGCAGTGCTAAGAGGAAAGTTCATAGCACTAAGTGCCTTCAAGAAGAAATTTGAAACATCTCGTACAAGTAACTTAATAGCTCACCTGAAAGTCCTAGAACAAAAAAGAAATAAAGAAAGAAAGAGATACATCCAAGAGGAGTAGATGGCTGGAAATGATCAAACTCAGGGCTGGAATCAATAAATTAGAAACAAAAAAAATTCAAAGAATCAATGAAACAACGAGCTGGTTCTTTGAGAAAAATCAACAAGATAAATAAACCCTGAGCTAAACTAACTAAAAGGCAGAGAGACACTATCCAAATCGACAAAATCAGAAATGAAAAGGGGGATATAACAACAGACAGTGAGGAAATCCAAACAATCATTAGGTCTTACTTCAAAAGCTTAGATTCCATGGGCCTTACTCCAGTAGGGAACCAACAGTGAAACACTCATAAGTCTTTCCCTGTAGATGGTGCATGACCACTGCCACTAGGTGATCAAGACAGTGAGAGCCTGCAAGCAATGTTCATCTCTATTTTTGGCCTTGAGCACTTGCTATATCAGTCCTCAATTTTGGATAATAAAGCAAAAGTGTAAGCCAAGCAAAGTGTGTTATCACAGAAGCAAGCATGGAATTAATTAGCACACTTGCTTCTTTTGGCAAACTTGAAAATTGACTGGGAGTTTATACCACAGCTATAGGAGTTCCTGAGTGGTGGTGGGGGGAATAGAACCCAGGAAAACACTTTTCCATTCTACCTGTTTAAAACAGTTCACAAAAATATATCTTATCTGTACCATAATTTACTTTTCTATAAAAAGAAAGCTCATGCTTGTCATTAATTACACAGTCATACAAAGAAAATAATATAGCATACAGGAGATGCTATATTATCATCTATTATAGCTTTTAATAAAAGCTATCATATATTATAGCTTTTAATAAAGCTATAATGCTTTATTAAACTTGTTTTATTTTATGATTTTTTCTATTATTATTATTTGCAATTTATTCACTTTGTATCTAACTTGTAGCCCACTCCCTCATCTTCTCCTTGCCCTGCCCTCCATTCCTCTTTCCCCTCCACTATCCCCTCTATCCCTATCCACTAGTCCACTGAAAGGGAAAGTGGACTGACTGTCTGACACTAGGCTATCATCTCCCACCAGAACTGCCTGTATCCTCTTCCTCTGTGGTCTAACTAGGTCACCCTGCCAGGAAGAAATGATCTAGGAGCAAGCAACTGGGTTTAGGTCAGGGATTATGTCTTCTCCCCTTACTAGGGATCTCAGGTGGAGATTGAGAAGTCCATGAACTACATCTGAGCAAGGGGTCTAGGTCTTCTCTATGCATGGTCTTTGCTTGATAAATCAGTTTCCACAACCCCCCTTGGGTCAAGCTTTTTTGGTTTTGTTGGTCTTCTTTTGGGACTCCTGTCCCCTCTAGATCCTTCTACAACCCCGTTTTTCCATAAGGCTCCCTGCAATCTTAAAAAAAAAAAAACTGCATGATTAAAAAGGACTGAGTTACAAGAAGGGTAAGAGAAGGGGCTTCATATTAAATAATTAGAGCTCCAGACATTCCAAATTCATGCTGACAGGGCTGTGGCATTGCCAGAGTCTGTAGTCAAACTACAGGTACTTTATGCACATTACAAGAACATTTTCAGCATTCAGTGGGAAAGTAATTGCAATTAAAACTTTGGAGGATTAGGTGATAAGGCACAAAGGTTCAGTTTCAAAGCATTATTCACTATAGTGCTTGTTTCTACGCAGTTACATGGGTCAATGATGCATAATATAGCCATTACAATGGTAAACAAAACACCTAGGGACAGAATAGCAAGCCCAACTTCAATCCCCCACAGAAGCTAAAATTCATGTCATTGATTAGAGAGACTGCAACTGATCAGGAATTGAAAGAGGACAGAAAATTTGAAGAACACCCTTTCTCTTAAAGATTGAAGGTTTCTCTGTAGCCTACACCAAGTCTGTAGGCAAAAAGCTATGACTTTCAGTATTTAAGCTTTTGGGACACTTCCCATGGGAACTGTCCTTACCAAAGTGGCCATAGGATGCTGTCCTCTGATAAATTAGCTTCTTCAGATTCAAATTTCTAACAATGACCCAAGGCCAAGAACAAAGTTCTTCTTGAGAATTTCTTTTTATTAATTCTTTATTAATTAAACTTTATTCACTTTGTATGCCGCCTTGTGGTTCCGTCCCTCCTCCAGTACCAATCCCTCCCTTCCTCCACCCACTGCACACATGCCCCTCCCCAAGTCCACTGATAGGGGAGGTCCACTTCTCCTTCCCTCTGATCTTAGGTCCACTTCCTCCTTCCTTCTATCAGATCACATCAGGAGTGGCTGCATTGTCATCTTCTGTGACCTGGTAAGGCTGCTCCCCCCTCAGGGGGAGGTGATCAAAGAGCAGGCCAATCAGTTCATGTCAGAGGCAGTCCCTCTTCCCATTACTATGTAACCCACTTAGACACTGAACTGCCATAGGCTACATCTGTACAGGGGTCCTAAGTTATCTCCATGCATGGTCCTTGTTTGGAGTATGAGTCTCTGGGAAGTTCTCTGTGTTCAGATTTTCTGGTTCTGTTGCTCTCCTTGTGTGGTTCCCATCATCTCCACCTCTTACTATTTTCCACTTCTTACATAAGATTCCATGCACTCTGCCCAACAGTGGGCCCTAAGTCTCAGCATCTGCTTTGATAGTCTGAAGGGAAGAGCCCTTCATAGGTCCTCTGTGGCAGGGTCCTGACTTATTCCCTGTGTTCTCCTTCTTCTGATGTCCATCCTCTTTGCCTTTCTGGATAGGGATTGAGCAATTTAGCCATAGTCTTCCCTCTTGATTAGTTTTTTTAGGTGTACAGTTTTTAGTAGGTTTATGCTATGTTATGTCTATATGAGTAAGTATATACCGTGTGTGTCTTTCTGCTTCTGGGACAGCTCACTCAGGATGATCCTTTCCAGGTCCCACCATTTACCTGCAAATTGCATGAGTTTCTTATTTTTCATTGCTGAGTAATACTCCATTGTGTAGATGTACCACAATTTCTGCATCCATTCTTCAGTTGAGGGGCATCTGGGCTGTTTCCAGTTTCTGGCTATTACAAATAAAGCTGCTACAAACATGGTTGAGCAAATGTCCTTATTGTGTACTTGAGCCTCTTTTGGATAAATGCCTAGGAATGGTATGGCTGGATCTTGAGGAAGCGCTATTCCTAATTGTCTGAGAAAACGCCAGATTGATTTCCAGAGTGGTTGTACAAGTTGATATTCTCACCAGCAGTGAAGGAGGGTTGCCCTTTCTCCACAACATCTCCAGCATGTTTTGTCACTTGAATTTTTCATCTTGGCCAGGCTGATGGGTGTAAGGTGAAATCTCAGGGTCATTTTGATTTGCATTTCCCTAATGGTAATGACGTTGAGCATTTCTTTAAGTGTTTCTCTGCCATTTGATATTCCTCTGCAGAGGGTTGTCTGTTTAGCTCTGTTCCCCAATTTTTAACTGGATTACTTGGTTTGGTGCTTTTCAGCTTCTTTAGTTCTTTATATATACCAGATATTAGTCCTCCATCAGATAGAGGGTTGGTGAAGATTCTTTCCCAATCTGTAGGCAGTTGTTTTGTTTTGATGATGGTGTCCTTTGATTTACAGAAGTTTTCAGCTTCATGAGGTCCCATTTACTGATAGTTGCTCTTAGAGCCTGTGCTGTTGGAGTTCTGTTCAGGAAGTTGTCTCCTGTGGCAATGAGTTCTAGGGTATTCCCCACTTTTTTTTCTTTTTTTTTTTTAATTTTTCATCAATTACACTTTATTCATTCTGCATCCACCCATAAGCCCCTCATTCCTCCCCTCCCGATCCCACCCTCCCTCTCCTTTCTGCATTCATGCCACTCCCCAAGTCCACTGATAGGGGAGGTTCTCCTCTCCTTTCTGATCTTAGTCTATCAGTTCACATCAAAAGTGGCTGCATTGTCTCTACTATGTCCTGGTAAGGCTGCTCCAACTCAGGGGGAGGTGATCAAAGAGCAGGCCAGTCAGATTATGTCAGAGGCAGTCCCTCTTCACATTACTATGTAACCCACTTGGAGACTGAGCTGCCATGGGCTACATCTGTGCAGGGGTTCTAGGTTATCTCCATGAGTAGTCCTTGGTTGGAGTATGAGTCTTTGGGAAGTTCCCTGTGTTCAAATTTTCTTGTTCTGTTGCTCTCTTTGTGGAGGCCCTGTCCTCTCCAGCTCTTACTATTTCCCAGTTCTTACATAAAATTACATTCACTCTGCCCAACAGTTGCCCATCAGGCTCGGCATCTGCTTTGATAATCTGTAGGGCAGAGGCTTTCAGAGGCCCTCTGTGGTAGGTTCCTAGGTTGTTTCCTGTTTTCTACTTTTTCTGATGTCCATCCTCTTTGCCTTTCAGGATGGGGATTGACCATTTTAGATAGGGTCCTCTCTCTTGCTTAGTTTCTTTAGATGCACAGATTTTAGTGGGTTTGTCCTATGTTGTATGTCTATATGAGTGAGTATATACCGTGTGTGTCTTTTTGCTTCTGGGACAACTCACTTTATTCTAATCGATTTAATATGTCTGGTTTTATGTTGAGGTCTTTGATCAGCTTGGACTTTAGTTTTGTGCAGGGTGATATGTTAGGATGTATTTGCATTTTTCTACATGTAGACATCCAGTTAGACCAGCACCATTTGTTGAAGATGCTGTCTTTTCTCCATTGTATGGTTTTGGAATCTTTGTGTATGGTTTTGGAATCTTTGTCAAAGATAAGGTGTCCATAAGTGTGTGGGTTTATATCTGTGTCCTCTGTTAGGTTCCATTGATCCACCATTCTGTTTCTATGCCAGTACCATGCAGTTTTTATTACTGTTGCTCTATAGTACAGCTTAAGATCAGGGATATAAATACCTCCAGAAGATCTTTTATTGTAGAGGATTGGTTAGCAATTTTGGGTTTCCTGTTATTCCATATAAAGTTGAGAATTTTGTTTTCTATGTCTTTAAAGAATTGTGTTGGTAATTTGATGGGAATTGCATTGAATCTGTACATTGCTTTTGGTAAGATGGCCATTTTTTACTATATAATCCTTCCAACCCATGAGCATGGGAGATCTTTCCACTGTCTGATATCTTCTTCTAATTCTTTCTTCAGAGACTAAATTTTTTTTCATACAAGTATTTGACTTGCTTGGTTAGGGTTACTCCAAGGTACTTTAGGTCATTTTTGGCTGTTGTGAAGGGTGTTGTTTCCCTAATTTCTCTCTCAGCCCTTTTGTCTTTTGTTTACAGGAGGGCTACAGATTTTTTGAGTTAATTTTGTGTACGACCACTTTGCTGAAGGTGTTTATCAGCTGTAGGAGTTCCCTGGTGGAGTTTTTGGGATCACTGATGTATACTATCATATCATCTGCACATAGTGAAAATTTGACTTCTTCTTTTCCAATTTGTATCTCCTTGATCTGCTTCAACTGTCTTATTGCTCTAGCAAGGCTTTCCAGAGCTATGTTGAAGAGATAGGGAGAGAGTGAGCAGCCTTGTCTTGTCCCTGATTTCAGTGGGACTGCTTTAAGTTTCTCTCTGTTCAGTTTGATGTTGGCTATAGGCTTGCTGTATATCGCCTTTACTATGTTTTGATATGTGCCTTGTATCCCTGATCTCTCCAATATTCTAAACATGAATGGATATTGGATTTTGTCAAATGCTTTTTCAGCATCTAGGAAGATTATCATGTGTTTTTTTTTCTTTCAGTTTGTTAATATGGTGGATCACATTGATGGATTTCCATATACTGAACCACCCCTGCATACCTGGGATGAAGCCTACTTGCTCATAGTGGATGATATCTTTGATGTGTTCTTGTATTCAGTTTGCAAGTAATTTGTTGAGTATTTTTACATCAATGTTCATAAGGGAGATTGGCCTGAAATTCTCTTTTTTTGTTGGGTCTTTGTGAGGTTTATGTACCAAGGTGACTGTGGCTTCATAGAATGAGTTTGGTTGTGTTAATTCGGTTTCTATATTGTGGAATATTTTGAAGAGAACTGGAGCTAGCTCTTCTTTGAAGGTCTGGTAGAATTCTGCCCTGAAACCATCTGGTCCTGGGCTTTTTTTTTGTTGGGAGAATTTTGATGACAGTTTCTATTTTCTTAGGTGATATAGGATTATTTAATTGATTTACCTGGTCCTGATTCAGCTTTGATAAGTCAAATCAATCAAAAAAATTGTCCCTTTCATTTAGGTTTTCAAATTTTGTGGCATATAGGCTTTTGTAGTATGATCTAATAATTTTTTGGATTTCCTCACTGTCTGTTGTTATGTCCCCCTTTTCATTTCAGATTTTGTTGATTTGGATGGTGTCTCTCTGCCTTTTAGTTAGCTTGACTTAGGGTTTGTCTATCTTGTTGATTTTTCTCAAAGAACCAGCTCTTGGTTTCATTGATTCTTTGAATTGTTTTATTTGTTTCTAATTGATTGATTTCAGCCCTGAGTTTGATTATTTCCAGCTGTCTACTCCTTTTTGGTGTGTCTGCTTCTTCTTTTTCTAAGTTTTTTAAGTGAGCCACTTGAATGAGCTGTCTTGAATTTCTTCTTGAAGGCACTTAGTGCTATGAACTTTCCTCTTAGCACTGTTTTCATTGTGTCCCACAAGTTGGGTATGTTGTGTGTTCATTTTCATTGAGTTCTAGGAAGACTTTAATTCCTTTCTTTATTTCTTCCCTAACCCATCTGTCATTTACTAGCAAATTGTTCAGTTTCCATGTATGCATAGGCTTATTGCTATTTCTGTTGTTGTTGAGGTCCAGGTTTATTCCATGGTGATCAGACAGGACACAGGGGATTATTTCAATCTTCTTGTATCTGTTGAGGCTCGCATTGTGACCAACTATATTGGATTCTATTTTGTAGAAGGTTCCATGAAGTGCTGTGAAGGTAAATTCCTTTCTTTCTCCTTCTGGGATACTTCACTCAGAATGATCTTTTCTAGATCCCACCATTTGCCTCCAAATTTCATGATTTCCTCCTTTTTGATTGCTGAGTAGTATTCCATTGTGTAAAAATACCA
>REGO01000681.1:572967-589750 GCA_010120015.1 Rhombomys opimus | reverse complement strand
TCTGCTCCTCTTGGGTGTATCTGCTTATTTTTTTCTAGGGTTTTCAGTTGGGCCATTAAGTTGTTTGTATGTGATGTTACGAATTTCTTCTTGCAGGCACTTAGTGCTATACATATTCCTCTGAGCACTGCTTTCAATGTGTCCCATAAATTTGGGTATGTTGTGCCTTTGTTTTCATTGAATTCTAGGAAGTCTTTAATTTCTTTCTTTATTTCTTCGTTAACCCATCTGTCATTGAGTAGTAAGTTGTTCATTTTCCATGTGCGTGTCGGCTTTTTGTTGTTTCTGATGTTGTTGATGTCCAGCTTTAGCCCATGGTGGTCGGATAGTATACAAGGGATTATTTCAATCCTTTTGTATCTGTTGAGGCTTGCTTTGTGACCCACTATATGGTCTATTTTGGAGAAGGTTCCATGTGGTGCTGAAAAGAAGGTGTACTCTTTTGAGTTTGTTTGAAAAGATCTGTAGACGTTTATTAGGTCCATTTGACTTAGGAATTCTGTGAGTGCTTTTATTTCCCTATTTGGTGTCTGTCTAGTTGATCTGTCCTTGATGAGAGTGGGGTGTTGAAATCTTCCAATATTAAGGTATCAGGATCAATGTATGATTTAAGCTTTAATAATGTTTCCTTTACAAATGTAGGTGCCCCTGTATTTGGGGCATAGATATTCAAGATTGTGATGTCCTCTTGGTGGATTTTTCCTTTGATGAGAATATAGTGGCCCTCATCTTTTTTGATTAACTTTGGATGAAAGTCTATTTTATTAGATATTAGGATGGCTATTCCAGCTTGTTTTCTGGGACCATTTGCTTGAAAAACATTTTTCCAGCCCTTTACTCTGAGGTATTCTTTATCTTTGCTGCATAGGTGTGTTTCTTAGATGCAACAGAATGTTGGATCCTGTTTCCACAACCATTCTGTTAGCCTGTGTCTTTTTATTGGTGTGTTGAGTCCATTGATATTGCTGGATAATAGTGATCAATGCATGTTAGTTCCTTATGTAATGGAGTCGGTGAGCTTGCCCTGTTTCATTGCTTGTTTTCTTTTCATTTGTGTTGGGATATTATGTGAATGCCCTGTTTTCTTGGGTGAAGTTGTTTTCTTTGGATTGGAGTTTTCCTTCTAGTATCTTCTGTAGGGTTGGTTTGCTGTGTAGATATTATGTAAATTTAGTTTCGTCATGGAATGTTTTGTTTTTGCCATCTATGTTGATTGAAAGCTTTGCAGGGTATAGTAGTCTGGGTTGACGTTTGTGATCTCTTAGAGTCTCCATGATACTTGCACAGGCCCTTCTAGCTTTCATAGTTTCTGATGAGAAGTCCGGTGTGATTCTGATGGGTCTACCTTCATATGTTACTTGGCCTTTTTTCCTTGCTGCTTTTAAAATCTTTTCTTTGTTCTGTATTTTTAGTGTTTTAACTATGATGTGTAGGTCATGGACTGGAGCATGGGCAATCTGCAAATGGCCACAAAGAAAAGTGACTTGTCTTCTCTCAGCAACCCATTAATAACAATGAACCTTCAGCTAGAAGTTGCTTTGTCCTTTCATACTTGATTTATTTTCTGAAGAAGGGTTTCTTTGTGAAGCTTTGTCTCTCCTGCAACTTGCTCTGTTGACCAGGTTGGCCTCACACTTAGAGAGATCCTCCTGTCTTTTTTCTCCCAAGTGCTCAGATTAAATGCATGCGCTGCCAAATGCAGGTTCCTATGCTGGAAATTCTAAAAGGTTTGATCTTTTGCAGATAAACACAGTTGCTCTGAGTGCATTGGAACAGTCATATCCTGACCAGGGGACAGCATTTTATAGACTTTTCCCTTAAATTGTGCATCTCAGCTGTTCCTAACCCCTGAGCCATTTGATTAAACTCAGGTTGTCAGGCTCATCAACAAGAGCCATTTCTCCAGCCCTGGTTCCATTTTTTTATAAGCTTGAACTTAAACTTTTGAACTTGCTGTTCTTGACATTTTGTTTAAGTAGGTGCTCAAAAAATTGTGCATCTCAGTATTGCCAGGTGTAACATTGCACACTCGGGCAGAGACAAATGGATATGTGAATTTGAGTAATTTATCCTAATTATATACCTAGATTGATCTGAATAATTTATACAGTGGATATATTTGTTCAATTTATTTAATTCACTATTAATGTGTATTATGTGCATTTATGTGTTCATATGTATATGTGTTCATGTTTTCTTTATATGTGTCTTTGCGTACTTTGGGATCATGTGTGTGGGGATGGGTATACATGTGCTTTTATCTGTATTGAGGCCAGGGTTTGACATCAAGTGTCTTCTTTGAATTCTATTCATGTTATAAATGGAGGCACACTCTTTCACTTTAATCCAGAGTTTATCAATTGACCTGTTCTAGCTAACCAGTTTGCTTTAGGAATCCCTACACTTCACCTCCTTCTGGGATTATTGGCAAAATGTCAGGTCTGCTCAGCATTTATGTAGATGCTGTGGATCCACACTGTGGTACTCATATTCTTATGAGAAGTGCTTTGCCCACTTAGCCATCTGCCCAGTCACTAAAGCAACATTTTCTGATTTATTTGATAACAGTATTGTCTCCCTTCATTTACTGGAATTAACATTCAAGAGAAATCATGGAAATATTACCAAGACTGCTGCAAATCTGTGGTCAGCAATGGCACCTGCAAAGGGGAAAAAATGACTTGCAGAAAACAATTTGAGTGTTGTTACAATAATCTTTCAGATCAGTTTTACACATCATTTTTGGTATTTTTATTATTTCTTTTATTTTTGAGATTATAATATAACATACCATTTCCTATCCTCTTTCCTCTGTCCTAACTCTCCTTTAAGCTATTCTTTACTCTTTTTTAAATTCATAGCTTATTTTTTCAAAAACATTTTAATATAGTCAATTTATTTATTCAGTTTACATCCCAATTGTAGCCCCCTCCCTACTCTCATCCTAGTCCCATCCTCCCTTACTCTTCCCCCACCCTTTCCCCTATTCCTCACAAAAGGGGAGCCCCCTCCTACCAACCCATTTATTTAATTCACTATTAATGTGTATTATGTGCATTTATGTGTTCATACGTATATGTGTTCATGTTTTCTTTATATGTGTCTTTGCATACTTTGGGCTCATGTGTGTGGGGCTGGGTATACATGTGCTTTTATCTGTATTGAGGCCAGGGTTTGCTCATCATGTTTCATCAGGATTGAACACATCTTCCTCTGTGGTCTGGCAAGGCAATCCTGCCAGGGAGAATGCCGGGAGCCAAGGTTATTTACTGAAGCCAAAGCCAAGTAGTGAGCAAAGGTCACTTAGTGGAGACCTAAAGCTATTTAGTTGAAGAGTTTCCTAGGACCCGAAATCATGGGTGATAGATTGTGAGGACATCTGTCTGTTAGTTTTAGAGCATCTGTGAGATAGCTTAAGAAAACATCCTTACGGTATTTTGCAGGTGCAACATTTAACCCATGAAAGCACTCTTACTATCTCCTGCAGCAGTAAATTAACCTTCCCCCCTTTCCTGCCTTCTCCCTATATAAGTTGGGTAAAAATTTTTACTAAATGAGGCTTTGATCAGACGAACAGACTTGGCCTTCATTTCTTGCGCTTCTTGTCCCTTCCCCCCTCCCATTCCTTCCAGTCTTCTCCTTAGGAACCCCGTTGAAGCCCCGTGGGTTGGGGCAGGAGAAGTGATAAAAAAGCAGGCAATGGAGTCTATGTCAGAAACAGCTGCAGATCCCCTTACTGGGGTATCCACATGAAGGCCAGACCTGCCACTGGTTACATCTGTGTAGAGGGCCTAGGTCCAGCACATGCCTTGTCCGAGTTTGGGTCCTTCAGCAAGCCCCCCCCCCCGGTTAATTGGCTCTATGAAGTTCCTGTTGCCTCCAGGTCCTTCTTTTCCTTATTTTTATTTATCTTTTATTTTTTTATTCACTTTACATCTTGTTTGTATCCCCATCCTTCCTTGTCTCCCAGTCCTACCCTCCCTTCCCTCTTTTACTCCCCCTCCGATATTCCTCAGAAAAGAGAAGAGGCCCTTCCCACCCACCTGAGCTGATCAAGTTGCATCAGGACTGACCACACCTTCATCCTGTGTGACCTGGAAAGCAGTCCTGCCAGCAGGAAGTGATCAAAAAGCTGACATGAGAGTCGATGTCAGATGCAGTTCCTTCATTCCTTACTTGAGGAACCACATGAAGTCTATGATGCCCATAGGCTACATTTTGTAGAGTGGCCTAGGCCTATTCCATGCAATTGCTTCAGCCTCAGCAATTCCTTCTGGGCCCTGGTTAGTTGACTCTGTTGTTCTTCTTGTGGAACACCTACCACCTCCAGGTCATTTTCTCTTTCCTCCCACTTTCCTACAAGACTCCCTATGCCTCTCAGAGGACAGCTCTGATAGGCTTCTGTCTGCAAGCATAGCCTGCTATCATTCATAGTGTCAGGGGTGGGCACTCTCCCATAAGATGGGTCTTTAGTTGGGCCAGGAATTGTTTGGACATTCCCTCAATTTCTTTCCTATTTTCTCTGTCTTTATTCCTGCACATCTTGGAGGCAGAATAAATTTGGGGTCTAAGTTTTTGTGGGTGGGTTGGTGTTCCCCTCCCTCTACAAAAACACTAGTCTAGTTAGAGAGTGTCCTCTTCATTTTCTTTGGCTTCTGCTAATAGAAGTCTCTGCTTGAATCTCCCTCATAGCCTCCCTGGAGCCTTCCCTGACTTAGGTCTCCAGCTTGTCACAGAGATGCTCCCACCTTCAGTTTCTCTTTCCTCTACAGACCTTCTGTACTCTCTCCCCTGCTCTCCTTGGATCTGTCCTCTACCATCATATTTCTCTGCACTCCCTCTCCTACCTTTGTCCCTCTCTTCAAACATTACCTCTGTCTATTCTATTTCCCCTTCCAAGTGAAATTATGCATCCTCTCTTGGATCCTCCTTATTGTCTTCTCTGAATCTGTGCCTTGTAGTATGTTTATCCTGGATGACATGGCTAAAATCTACTTATAAGTGAGTCCATACCATGTATGCTTTTCTTGGTCTGTGTCAACTCACTCATGACTATCTTTTCTAGTTCCATACATAAGCCTTCAAATTTCCTGGGTCTTTGTTTTTAATAGCTCAATAGAATTCCATTGTGTAAATGTGTCATAGTTTCTTTATCCATTATTTTGACTGAAAAACATGTAGGTGGTTTCCAGATTCTGGCAAGTATGAATAAAGTTCCTATGAACATAGCTGAACAAGCATTCTTGTTGTGTAGTGGGGAATCTTTTGGGTGTGTATCCAGAAGTAGTATAGCTAGGTCTTGAGGAATAGCTATTCCCAAGTTTTCTGAATTCTTGTGTTTTCTGAAAAAGCACCAGATTGATTTCTAAAGTGGTTGTACAAGTATGCACTCCCACCAGCAATGAGGAGTGTTCCCTTTTCTTCACATCCTCCCCAACATGTACTGTCAGTTGAAATTTTGATTTTAGTAATTCTGACTGTTGTAGAAAGTAATCTCAGAGTCATTTTGATTTGCATATCCCTGATGACTAAGGATGTTGAAAAAAAATTTTTTTCTGTTAGAACAACTTTATTCAGAAGTTTGGGGAAAGGCTGGAGAAGTCTGCAGTTCTTCACAGGGAAGATCTTAAAAGGGTCCCGGCATTCTGAATATTTGAGATTCCTCTGTTGAGAATTGTTTGTTTGGTTCTTTTCCCATTTTTGTTCTCTTTTTTAAATTAATTAATTAACTTAATTTAATTAATTATTTTTTAAATTTATTACAATTTATTCACTTTGTATCCCAGCTGTAGCCCCCCTCTCTCATTCCGTCCCAATCCCACCTTTTCTCCCTCATCACTTCCCATGCCTCTGCCCAAGTCTACTGATAGGAGAGGTCCTTCTCCCCTTCCATCTGACCCTAGCTTATCAGGTCTGCACTGTCTACTTCTGTGGCCTGGTAAGACTGTTCTGCCATCAGGGGGAGGTGATCAAAGAACCAGCCACTGAGTTCATGTCAAAGACAGCCCCTGTTCCCCTTACTAGGAAAACCACTTGGAGACTGAGCTTCCATGGGCTACATCTGTGCAGGTTATCTCTATGAATGGTCTTTGATTAGAGTATCAATCTCAGAAAAGATCCCTGTGCCAAGATTTCCTGGGTCTCTTGCTCTCCTTTGGGAGTTCCTGTTCCTTCCAGGTCTTCTTATCTCCCTATTTCAGAAGATTCCCTGCATTTTGCTCAAAGTTCAGCTATGAGTCTCAGCATCTGCTTTGATATCTTGCTGGGTAGGGTCTTTCAACAGCCCTCTGTGGTAGGCCTCTGTCCTGTTTCCTGTTTTCTCCATCTTCCGATGTCCTATCCCTTTGCCTTTCTGAGTGAGCACTGATCATCTTACCTAGGGTCCTCCTTCTTGCCTAGCTTCTTTAGGTATGTTTATCCTATATTGTATGTCTAATATCCACTTATAAGTTAGTATATATTATGTGTGTCTTTCTGCTTCTGGGATATCTCACTTAGGACGAACTTTTCTAGTTCTCACCATTTGCATGCAAATTTCATGATTTCCTTGTTTGTAATTGCTGAGTAGTTTTTAATTGCATAAATGTACCACAATTTCTGTATCCATTCCTCAATCAAAGGATATCTGGGTTGTTGCTATTACAAATAAAACTGCTACAAACATGGTTGAAAAATGTCCTTGTTGTATACTTGAACATGTTTTTAATATATGCCTAGGGGTGATATAGTTGGATCTTGAGGTAGCACTATTCCTAATTTTCTGAGAAAGCTCCAGATTGATTTCCAAAGTGGTTGTACAAGTTGACATTCCCACCCACAATGGAGAAGGATTCTCCCTTCTCCACATCCTCTCCAGCATATGTTGTCACTTGAGTTTTTGATCTTAGCCATTCTGATGGGTGTGAAGGCTGAGAAAGAATTTAGGGTAACTGCACCCTTCACAATAGCCTCAAATAACATAAAGTACCTTGGTGTGACTCTAACCAAACAAGTGGAAAACCTATTTGAATAAAACTTTAAGTCTCTGAAGAAAGAAATTGAAGAAGATATCAGAAGATGGAAAGATCACCCATGCTCATTTATCAGTAGGATTAACATAGTGAAAAATGACCAGACTGCTGAAAGCAACCTAAAAATTCAATGCAATTCCCATCAAAATATCAACACAATTCTTTACAGGCATTGGAAGAACAGTTCTCAATTTCATATTGAATATCTTAAAATAAATAAAAGTCTGTTTTGAAACGCCAAGTGTCTCTACTGTTGGCTCTTTTAAAATAAAAAAATATTTTATATTTAAAAAAGAAAATAAATTTCAAGAGTGAAAAATTATGGGCTGTAGAGATGTCACAAAGGTGAAGAGAATTGGCTGTTCTTCTAAGGAACCCAGGTTCAATTCTCAGCCTAGGACATGTCACACACACACACACACACACACACACACAGAGAGAGAGAGAGAGAGAGAGAGAGAGAGAGAGAGAGAGAGAGAGAGAGAAAGACAGAGACAGAGACAAGGACAGACAGAGATAGAGAGACAGAAGGACAGACAGAGAGACAGAGAAACACACAGAGTGAGAGATTCAGGCAAAACACCAATGGTTATAATAAATAAATAAGTAGGTAAGTAGATGATAGATAGATAGATAGATGAAAGAATAAAAAAGAAATAAAGAAAGAAAAAAGAAGAAAAAAAGAACTAGGGCATAGTCACAATCAAATAAAAGCAAAACCAAACTCAACCTGTGCAAATTACTCTATTGTCTAATTTCTGGTGTCCTTTCAGAACCTTCTGGCCGTCTTGCAGGCCAGATCCTCTGGCCTTAGTCACTTTTTCAGTACCACTCACTGCAGCCTGCACAGACTGTCCTAACCTCAGGCTGAATACACTCTATGACCACTGCTAGGTTTGGTGGTCATCCCATAATCACCAAAATGCTGGGGTCTTTTCCTGAAACTGAGTTTCACATTCACTAATAGCCTCTCTTGGTCTTTCTTCAGATACTCCACTCCTACCACACAGTGCCAGCTCTCAGCTACTCTGCATGACCCCTTAATGCCTTCAAAACCAGTAAGACCTGACACCACCAATGTCAGCTGCCAGAAAAAGTTTCTGCTTTGGCCACCTCAGTTCTGTGTGCAAATTCTGGGGAAACACTTCCTAGGAAATTTGACCTCACTGATGTTGATCTCTTCATTACCATTTACTTCTTAACCCCATTGACGAGCATTAATTGCTGAACTGTCCCTTTAAATAAACAGTTCACGTGCCAACTATGAAGAAGCATTTGGGAGCCTCAGTGCAGTTTCCCCGGGAGGTGGTTTATGCTAATAAGCATCACATATGTAGTACTATTGCTCTAATATCTATGATTCATTTTTCTAAGAAATATGCTTTGAAATGGGAATTACCATTGACCCTATAAAAATACTCCTCATTCCCCACTAGAAATATTTTTGCTAACTTCTCCCATGACAGAATATTATTGGTTGATGAAGAATTCTATTAGTTAATATGTTAAAAATCTGAACTTCGAAGTCTTAATATTATGTGTCATCTTTAAGTCTTCTTTTTCACATGTCTGAAATAACTTCCTCAGATGTTCACAACTTATATAAACTTCCATCTTTTTCTCATTGGAAAACATCCAATATTTACCACCCTAGTTGATTACTGAGATCCATCAGTGAAAAAAAGTTCTTTAAAGGAAGTGTAAAAAGCAAGTTTTACATTGAAACCTGTTTTGTGACTTTACCTTTCTCACCATGGAGCCAGTCAGCAAAGTGAGCAGATTTGTGTTTGCCTTTCTCAGCAGGAAGCCTGTAAGCAAGGTAAACCTGCTTCCTTAGTTTAACTTTCTCAGCATGAAGCCTGTCAGCAAGGTAAACTGTAGATTTGCATTTCTCAGCATGAAGCCTGTCAGCAAGGTAAACCTTTGTGTAGATTTGCATTTCTCAGCATGAAACCTATCTGCAAGGTAAGCCTTCCTATATATTTGCATTTCTCCCCAGGAGACCTAGCAGCTTTAAGAAAAACAAGTCCTGATTTTTACATAAGAAATAGCTGACTCAGTACCTTCAGCCTTGGGTGGGTAGGGGCACGGAGTTGGCTGAAGTGCCTGAACTGCTTGCCATTAATGCCATCATGGGGACTCTAAAAGAACACATTTGAGAATAAAGTATAAACCTAATGGCTTCCACAACAGTTAGTGGAGATTTACCTACTACCTGGACAGTCAGCCCAGGCCCCTCCATTATAATCGCTATGGCTTTGTTGGGGGCAATCGATTGTATTATTAAGCCAGCTTTTCTAGGACAACACATGTGAAGACATGTGGTAATACATGCGAATTTCATGAGCACAATGCCAACTGCTGCACTTCTTTGGCTCTAATAATTCTAGATTATAAATAATGTTTAGAATTCATAATGGTAGATAAGGCATCCTGCAAGCCCATGTATGGTAGTTTTACTAGAAGCCTTATCCATTGGAAAGTTAAATCAATACAATAAATATCTATATCCCAGTAATTTCACCATGTTACATTTCCAAGAGATAAGCAGTCCACAGTATTTGGATTGAGACCCAATCATGGGCTTGTTACCTAAGGAATGGTGTAATATTGTGGGTTTAGTATTGGTCTCTACTGTTGGAGCATTTGCCATTAAACAATATCCATGTTCAGTTAAGCTTTGTTGAATCAAAGTCCAAGTATTTTACAGCATGAATGAACTGTACCCCTTACAACACGACCATTTGTTCATGGTCACATGCATCTATATGATGTTAATCCTAAAGATGTGTAGAGAAAGACCACTGACACAAACAATCATGGTCAAATTAATTAAAGCAATCAATTAATTAAGTCAAGCTTTAAAAAAAAAATCTTTGTGCATGGACTGCCTCCCCTTAATGCAGGGTTTGAGAGGTCAGTGTTGGAGATGAGGAAGACAAGGATTTTATAAAGCTCAGGGGAAAGCGGTTTTCAAACGGTTGATTCACAGGCAACATAGGCAAGGTTATAGGATAAACATAACAAATCAGTTGTAAGGACATCTTGAAACAAAGACATTGTTACAAGGTGGGTATAAGAGCAGGTATTCAGGCATAATAAAGTAGCCATAACAATCCTTTTGAAACAGAGGTAGGGTTGCAAGATGGTTATTAACTTTTTGAAAGAAAGACATAATTGTCATTTCTGGAACAGGCAGTAAGAACCATTTGTAGTTATAAGAGGTCCAAAAACTTAGAGTTAATTCCTGGAACTGGAACAAAATCACCAGACCACAATCCTTTCAGAGCAGAGGTCTAGCAGCTGTGCCCCACCCAGATAAACTTTAGGGTGTTACTGGAGTCACATAGCACCTAAGAAAGGCCACGGAATGTGCCAACCCTCTTCCCCTTGCTACAGCCTAACCTACAAGTAACAGGGCAGTACTGGAGGTCAGGTTTCCCCCTGGTAGCCAGGCCTGAGCATTTGCAATATTGGTGCCTAAAAACAGACCAATCATTTTAAAGGTCAGCTCCCCTAGAGATCCTCTTACCCAATCCTGTAATGCCAAAACTTGTGCTTCCCCACCTGCTTTTTGTCCCTTTAGAAACCTTATTCTCCAGAGTTGGGGGTCATTTGCCCCTTTGTCCCTTTGTCTTTGTAAAGGGCAGTCACCCTGCTTAAGTTTTTAATAGAAGACCCACATGTGTTTTCCCTCGGACTGTTAGTTATTTGGGGACTCGCAATCTGGGTATTACAGTTAATGTTATAAGTGGGGCATAGCCCAATGCTTGAGAAACAGAGGTTTAATCATAAACAGGAATGAGTCTACTTTGTTTTTCCTTTAAGATAACTTTTAAGCCTAAAATGATACTCCACTATGTTTGCAAACAGGAGCCTAGAATATCAGCCTTCTGAGAGGCTTCATCCAACTCCTAAGATGAAGGCCCACAGCCAAATAATAGGGCAAACTTGAGAAATGTTGGGGAAGAGTGACAGGAAGGGTTGAGGGAGGACACCACAAGAAGACCTACAGAGTAAACTAACCTGAGCCCACGAGGGCTCACAGAGACTAAAACCACCAACCAAAGAGCATGCATAAGCTGGACCTAGACCTTTACAACAGTGGGAGTAGAGGTTGTCTCTGACTCTGTTCCTTGCCTTTGGATCCCTTTCCCCTAGTTGCCTTGTCTGGCCCCATGGAGGAGATGTGCTTAGCCCTGCTGCAACTTGAGGAGCCAGGGTGGGTTGATATCCATGGTGAGCCTCCTCTTCTCTGAGAAGAAAGGGAGAGGAGGTACAAGGGTGGGACTGGGAAAATAGGAGGGAGGGTCTGCAGTCAGGCTGTAAAATGATTAAACAAACAGGTAAAAGGAAAAAGTCCCAAACAACTGTTAAAAAACACCTATATACAAGAAAATAAAATAGTTAATGTAAAAAACATAGCAAGACAAAACACAAACAACAAAATCCCAACTCTATTGGTCACCTGACCTCCATAAGCTCCCACTTTAACGTGAGGCTCATAATGCAGATTGGGTTCTTCAGGAATCAGTAGCAATGTTTAGTGGACTCTGAAAAGTCTGCTTAATTATGTAATGTAGAGCTATCCTAGTACAAGGCCATACATTCTTTCTGTGAAGGGCAGGATAATGATTAATTTTAAAATTTTTGATATTGTAGCAATATCAAAAGAATCTTAGTCTATCCTGGAGTCCATGTGCCCTGGATCAGTAATTGTCCAAATTTGGATATCATTATGATTCAAAGAGACTTTTTGTTCATTTGTTCTTTGACTTTTCTACTTATACAGACCAAGTAAAAATTTAGCAGGCTTTGTATCTACTTATAATTAGTAAGAGTCAAACCCTTATGAACATTGCTTTGCATATACTGTAATTAAGCATTAAGGTGAATATTTACACCTTTTTGTGGTTGGGTACTGTGACATGGACCTTTCCACTATGGGATCCAATTTAATCTATTGCATTGAATAGAGTTAATTTCAGCCTTTGCTTCCCTGATGACTCTGGTGAACATTCAAGTATATCTGTGGTCTTCCTATATATCATTTTCTTACAGTATTAGTGAGGGGAAAGTCTTCTGATCACCTCCATAGTAGAGGATTATTCTTTACATACAAAAGCACTCTATTATTCCTACTTGTCTGTGCCCTTTATTCTCTTCATGAACAGAAACCAAGGCATGCCAGCTATTTCAAACTCTTTCAGAGTAGACTACCTTATGACATATGTTCAGCCAAATGACCAAATAAACTATTGTCAGATTTTAAAACTGAGCTGAAATAATACATCTAGTTCTTTTTTACAATAAGCACATGCCAATAATTCAGCCTGATCTAGTATTTCTCCTCTCATCATTATTTCATACCATTAAAAATGATTTTCACACATATTCCCCAGACTTTTTTTTAATAAGAAGACTCATTAAGATCTTTAGCAGTATAGTGTAACCTCATGGTCACACTTTACTCTTCCTATCCAATGGCCTGCTTGTCCATGAGAACATTTATTTTTCGAAGGCAAAGATAGGTGAGCACATAGGTACAACAACTTTGTGTTGTTTGCCATTTCTTTCAGCAAAGACCATTGTCAATTCCACAGAGAAAAAAAGAGGATTAATTTCCCAGGGGGATAAAACACATGTAAAAAAAAAGTGAAGTAAGCAATATTACTGTTATAGAGTAGTTTCTCTTCTGGGGCACATAGAAAAATATTTAGGTTGTTTATGCTCCTCTGGAGCTGGGAAATTTGATTTCTGAGACCATTTCTTCTTTTAACTTTATAAATACTAGATGCCAGCATCTATATTCCTTACTTTTCCAAATATGAAAAAGTTTTCTATTTAAACTTACTAAATTCCTAGTTCTTCGCAAAAGGTCAGTCATCATTATCAAATCCATTTATTTTCCACAGTTCTTTAGATAGTTCACACTGAGTATTTGTAGTACATTCCTTGCTACTATGTGAGTCTTTTGCAATTTAGCTTTAGTCAAGATAGAGAGACAGCTCTACATACCACTAAGCTTTCTGGAGTAATTCATCCTTACATTTGTTTCAGTATAACCACTTGCTACTACTATTTACATTAAATTCTGTATAGGACTTAAACCAATAGAATGAACAGATATTACGAAGAAAATTCATTATATTGCCTTACCTGGTGTGGTATGAATAACCATCCAACAATGGATATTTGCACAAACAGGCCTAGACACCAGTAAGTTCAGAGCCTATGAGGTTGAATGACTTGCACTCCCAGTGTGGTGTGGAAGGCCTGGAGGATTCCAGGAGAGAGGCTAACCCTTAGTGCAGTGCTTAGCCTCACATCCTGAGCATAACATTTTAGCTCCCATGCTTGGGGAGACTGTCCTGCTTCAATGGCTGTAAAGGCCTGAATGATCATGGCTGCATTACACTGTTGTGAGACTCTAATCTTGCATATACACCACAGGCAAACTAAGGCGACCAATACCAGAAGGCCTGCTAACACTCCCATGCCTGCCCATTCCTTCAGATGATTCATGGCTGCAGCAATCCATTATGATAATCCTGTGGCTAGTCCTGCGTCCACTCTGGTAGAATTTACCGTAACAATGGCCACTCTCAGCTGCTCCATCATAGTATCGAAGTCTCCAGTCCAATTACCTAAAATATAGCTAGACAATTGTTTAGACAGATTTGCAGCACGGGAAAAATTCTCACATTGTATGCAAGTGACACAAAGTCCAGCATACTTCCATTGGCAGCCAAGTTGAGCGATTTGCCATAGGGTATCAATTTGCTCCTGCACGAGGTCAATCCTCTGATTGAACACCATCAAGCCTCCGTTTAGTTGAGCATTAATTCCTTTTTGTACATCTAAAGCATGAGCTACATTGGCTAAAAGATTATTTAGGGTCTGAGCAGTCTGCACAGTATGACTCATGGCTAATGCCGCAGTGGTAGCTCCAATAGCCGCCAATGAGATGGCAGTAACAATGGCGGCTGTAATTCCAAGATCTCTTTTCTGGCTGAAGAGAGTCATAGCGTGAGGGGCATCAACGGGCACAGGCACCCAGCAAGGCATGCGAGTAACCAGGGCATACCTAAATTCACTAGCATTCTAGCATTGGGCAAAAAAGCAAGTATCATTACCACAATTACTTGGCTCTATCTGGCTAACAATGAATAAAAATGGGGGATATAAACAAACAAGTGTGGACTTATAGGAAATATTATGAGAAGCCTTAACCCCCTCGTTGGAACATCCTGCATCAGTTCTAGAACTAGCAGTGGTGGTGTCTGAGGTCTGAGTATGTTCAGGAGACCATTGCTCCCAGGGGCGAGACGTGCTCTGCTCCATGTAAATTGACTAACTCCATGTTTTCCTCCACATTTGAAAGTCATTTAAGGTTCTTAAATTATCTTTTCTTTTTTTTCTTTTTTTTTTAAATTTTTCATCAATTACACTTTATTCATTCTGCATCCCCCCATAAGCCCCTCCCTCCTCCCCTCCCCATCCCCCCCTCCCTGTCCTTTCTGCATTCATGCCATTCCCCAAGTCCACTGATAGGGGAGGTTCTCCTCTTCTTTCTGATCTTAGTCTATCAGTTCACATCAAAAGTGGCTGCATTGTCCTCTACTATGGCCTGGTAAGGCTGCTCCCCCCCAGGGGGAGGTGATCAAAGAGCAGGCCAGTCAGATTATGTCAGAGACAGTCCCTCTTCCCATTACTATGTAACCCACTTGGACACTGAACTGCCATGGGCTACATCTGTGCAGGGGTTCTAGGTTATCTCCATGAATAGTCCTTGGTTGGAGTATGAGTCTCTGGGAAGTTCCCTGTGTTCAAATTTTCTTGTTCTGTTGCTCTCCTTGTGGAGACCCTGTCCTCTCCAGCTCTTACTATTTCCCAGGAATTTTATGTAAGAACTGGGAAATATCTTTTTCTTATTTGAAATCTATGTTATGTATTCAAAGCAAGAGGGTTTTTTTCTTTTTGCTTTTTCTTCATTATTATTATTATTGTTTTAACAATCTATTCACTTTGTATCTGGCTGTAAACACCTTCATTCATCTGCCTTTCCCACCCTCCCTCACTCTTCCCCATCTATGTCCCTCTCCTTATCCACTGATAGGGAAGGTCCTCTGGCCCTCCTATCTGACCTGAGCCTATCAGATCTCATCAGGACTGTCTGGATCCTTTTTCTCTGTGGTATAGTAAGGCCACCTACCAGAAGAGGTGTTCAAAGAGCAAGCAACTGATTTCATACCAGAGACTGCCCCTGCTCCTCTTACTAGGATATTGCCATGGAGACTGAGCTGCCCATGAAATACATCTGAGCATGGGGTCCAGGTCCTCTTCATGCACCATCCTTGGGTGGTGCATCTGTCTCTGAAGGATTCCCTGGGCCCAGATTTTTGGCTCTGTTGGTCTCCTTATGGACCACGAAATAGATTATGAGAATCACAGCCAAATATTGGACGGAGATCAATGAGTCTTGTGAAAAAAAATAAAAATAAAAAACAGAAGGAGCTCCACAAGGAAACCAACAGAGCTAACTGTAAGCACAGGCTGAATTACAGAGCAGCAACCAAGGATCATGAACGGACTCCACCTAAGCGCCTAAGACATACACAGACAAAGGGTAAAGGGTAGACTGGAAAAAATATTGGTCTCCTTAGAGGGACAGGGCCATATCTGACAAAGACACTGTCTTCTGCTTTTCAATCACTTCCCTGTGAAGGGACCACCTTGCCAGGCCATAGAGGAAGAAGGTGCAATAAGTCCTGATGTGATTTGCTGTGCTTCTCTGAGCTGATAGGGAGGAAGATCCCCCTATCTGAGGAGTAGGGCAAGGGGGATAAAGTAAAATGTGAGGGAACACCGAAATGGGAGTAGAGGAGGGAGGTCCTACGATTGGGATGTAAAAGAATGAATGAATGAATGAATGAATGAATGAATAAAATGCACTTCTCAAAATTTCAGTGAATGTGAAAAATATTTTAGATGATGAAAAAATGTTCACTTGCCACTATCCTAGGAGTTTGGTCAAAACGCATATTAATTTGACACCCTCGAAAATTGTATATTAATGGTCTTTTTTCATCAATTATATCAAGTGTTAATATTATCTCTTTCCTTAAATTTCTATAATGATTCCCTGCTCTGTCTTGTCATTTTGATATGACTAAACCTCACTTTCCTCATCATGTTTTTCTCTTTCCTTTCTCACTTATAAAAGTTTTACTTTTGGAGCATATACTTTATTGTATGCTCTCTTGTTTTATTCCCAACCAATGGAGAATACAATCAAGTATGTATCTGCATTTGCATAAATTTAAATTTCTTTTTAGAGTTTATTCATTATATATGCTGAAGTCCTCCCCATCTCCTCCCATCCCCATCTGCCCACCCTCTTTCCCCAACCCCTTCCCCTAGTCCACTGAAAAGGGAAGTTCTCTTCCTTTGCTATCAACCCATAGTTATCAAGTTTAATCACACTGTCTGGATCTTCTTCCTCTTTTGCATGGTAAGGGAACATTGCCAGGGACAAGTGATCAAAGAGCAGGAAACTGAGTTCATGACAGAAGCAGCTTCTGCTCCCCTCCCTCGGGGACCCAAAAGAGGAATGATCTGCCTGTGGACTCCATCTGAGCAGGGAGGTCTAGGTCCTCTCCATGCATGGACCTTGGTTGGTGCATCAGTCTTTGCAGGTGTCCCTGGCCTCAGATTTTTCAGCTTTATTGGTTTCCTTGTGGGGCTTCTATTCCCTCCATCTGCCCCCCCCC
>REGO01000681.1:525125-572227 GCA_010120015.1 Rhombomys opimus | reverse complement strand
GTAATATACTTTTTCTGGTGAAGCTTACTATCATGTTTTATGATTACCTGAATTAAGTGTTTGTAGCAGGACTAATCAGAAGTCAGGCAGGATTGATCATGACTGTAACCCTAGATTGGCATTCAAAGCAATGGAGTTGGAGGACCATCCTGGTTTGGTGTCTTTTTTAAACAGTTTCAGAACACCATGGGCTACAGTGTGGATCTTGTCTTTAAAACTGTGAGAATTTTTCCATTTACACTTCACCAGCTATTATATGTGCACATGTACACCTAAGGATCTGTACTTTTTCTGAGTAACTAGACCCTGAGGGAGGTTCAGGGGTGTACTTGGATATAGAATAGCCACTGTTGTCACTGGCAGGTTAATAAAGCCTTCCAGCTTGTTTAAAATGTTATCTTCCTCTGGTACATACCTCACAATATTTCCAGAAAAAATACCAGTAGTATTTAAAAAATGTCCAAACAAGGCAATATGAGATCAAAATCTGCGATGTACCCCTGTTTAACTATTTAGAGAGCAGAGGATCGCTTTGTATTCCAAGCTGACTTTGAACTCATTATCCTCCTGCCTCAGCCATTTATGTGCTTGAATTGTAGATGTGAGCTGCCACTCTGAGCTCTAACCTGTTTAAACTTAGTGAGATCATTTGCTACAACTCTAAATTCTAAAATTGATTGAAGTTTTTGAGATATTGCTAATGGGTACATTATAGAAAGTTTTTGTCTGTAAGCTGTCATATGAAACACAAATCCAATTAGTGTTCTTTTCATTTGATAGGAATATTATTTAAATCATGAATGTCACTTTCACATATGTGTTCTTATTAACAAAAACTAGTTGACATGCTAGCAGGATTTGGTTTGATTTTGTGTGTATGGAAACAGTACACATGGATCCTGTCCATGTGCTTTCCTTCCTCTGTGCCCTTCCTTTTCCAGGTGATTATGCTCATGATTGTATTTTCAGATGGAATTGTTCACTACAGATTTTAGCATATAAATTACACTTCTTTAATAATTTGGTTAATTATTTTAATTAAAAGTTCTTAAATTTTATTTACTCTATACTTCATATATATTAAAATATACAAGATTACATGCATTCTGCCCAACAGTTGGCCATAAGTCTCAGTTTCATTGATAGTCTGCAGGACAGAGCCTTTCAGAGGCCCTCTGTGGCAGGTTCCTAGCTTGTTTCCTTGTTTCTTCTTCTTCTGATGTCCATCCTCTTTGCCTTTCGGGATGGGGATTGAGCGTTTTAGTCAGAGTCCTCTCTCTTGATTAGTTTCTTTAGATGGACAGATTTTAAGTTTATCCTATAAGTCTATATGAGTGAGTATATACCGTGTGTGTCTTTCTGTTCCTGATACAGCTCACTCAGGATGATCCTTTCCAGGTCCACCATTTACCTGCAAATTTCATGATTTCCTTATTTTTCATTGTAGAGTAATACTCCATTGTATAGATGTACCACAATTTCTGCATCCATTCTTCAGTTGAGGGGCATCTGGGCTCTTTCCAGCTTCTGGCTATTACAAATAAGGCTGATATAAACATGGTTGAGCAAATGTCCTTATTGTGTACTTGAGCCTCTTTTGGATATATGCCTAAGTGGGAAATAGTAAGTTATGGAGAGTACAGGAACCCCACAAGGAGAGCAACAGAACTAGAAGATTTGAACACAGGGGTCTTCCCAGAGACCCATACTCCAACCAAGTACCAGGCATGGAGATAACCTAGAACCCTGTACAGATGTAATTCATGGCAATTTAGTGTCTAAGTGGGTTACATAGTAATGGGAAGAGGGACTGCCTCTGACACAATCTGATAGGCCTGTTCTTTGATCACCTGCCCCTAAGGGGAGAGCAGTCTTACCAGGCCACAGAAGATGACAATTCAGCCACTCCTGATGTGATCTGATAGACTAAGATCAGAAGGAAGGAGAGGAGGACCTCTCCTATCAGTGGACTTGGGGAGGGGCATGCATGAAGAAGGAGTAGGAAGGGTTGGATCGGGAGAGGAGGAGGGAGGGGCTTATGGGGGGATACAAAGTGAATAAAGTGTAAAAAATAGTAATAATAAATATATATAAAATATACAAGATTATAATATATATAAACATATGTTTACCTTTTATTTTCTTTCCTGTTTCTAGAGGGTTTTTTTCTTTTACCACTCCCAAACAAGCCATCAGTCCATACAATTATTTCACTTCTGGCTAGAAAAAGGAAGTGAGGATAGAAGGGATTTGAACCTTTATATATACTCAGTCTTTCCTGGAATATTCACATCTCATACCTGCTTATTTCTACTTTTATGTTTTTAGATTTCAAGTCAACGCATTTTTTATTTTAGTTTTTTTACTAAACAGAGGAATATGCAAAAAGTAACCTGCTGTTCCATAAATAATGTTTTTATAATTTTGATTTAACGTTTTATCAGTTCTCTGAGAATTCCACACATGGTGCTTTCATTACATCCATTTCCTTCCCCAAGTTCTACAAGACCCAACCCCTTTCTTACATACCCAAATTTGTGCTCTCTTCGGGGCTGTTGTTGTTATTTGCTTACCTGCTTTTTACTCTATGACAGTTCCGTTTGCTATGTTACGTATTTTTTCCTGTGTGGCCTTCCATTACATCCTGAGAAACCACCAGGGGGCACACTCTTAAGGAAAACACTTGAAAACACACAAACTCTCTTGGGGTTAGGAGTAAAAGAATAGCGTTTCCTTGAAATTGGAGTCCTTGAGTATGGATTCCATATAATCTTAAAAGCGGAAATTTCCTATTACAATTTCCACATTTCTTCCTTCACGCAAGAGTTTTAGGCAGTTACTATGAAGATTCAGAGGAGTTGCTGCATCTTGTCTCCTCTGAAAAGTGAGAGCATGCACTTACACATGTGACCACTAGAGGGCACAAATGTAATTTTTGGATTAGCAAAGAGATGAAAAGTTTGTAAAAGTCTGACGAATTCTCACTGCCATATGAAAACAGTACTCCCATAAATACACACTGAGGACTTTACATACAAGGAAATTTGTGAAATACTGGACCTGGAATACGTCCTAGTTGTCTAGGCTATCCAGTCTCTAGTTCCTGGCCACAAGAAAGTGTAGGGCATGGGCTGGCTCCTGTGCTGTAGGCCTCAAGTTAAAGTTTTACTGGTAAGTCAAATATTGGTTGGTCATTCCTACGAGTTCTGCAACACCGCTGCCTTAGCCTATCCTGCAGTCAGGATAGATGGTCGGTTGAGGGTTTTGTGGCTGGCTTGGTGTCCACGTTTCTCTTTCTGTAGAATGCAGAGGACCTTCTCATACCAAAGAGACTAGAACATAGGGGTGGAGCACAGGCAAGCACCAGCTTGAACTCTCCACATTCAATGAAATGCGTGGAAATTGTCCTCAGCACTAGGGCCCCGTGACGAATATTACGTTGAAGGAAATTCTCAAAGCACTACTAAATATGTGATAGAGAGAGAGAAAAACAAACAAACAAACAAACAAACAAACAAAAAACAGTAACTGAGATCTTATTTTTTTTAATTGTTTTAAGACTGGTCACATACAAAAACAAAAAAAACAAAAAGAAAAGAAAAGAAAAGAAAACACCAGAACTCTGCCCTCCTCAATAATGTATTCTTTCAACTTTATAATGTATTGTTTAACTTTATATCATTCACATAACAATGAGTTGAACTGGAAAGTGACATATTAAATTAAGTAAAACATATCAAGAAAGGAAGCTAAGACATTTTTAGTATAATTCGTGTAATATAGATTTTTTAAAACAGAAAAATGAAAAGCAGAAAGAGAGAGTATAAGAGGAACACTGGAACACTGAGCATCATGAGAGTTGAATATTCAGGGAATTTAAGAAATGATCAGGACAAATATCAATTTTTAAACTTTTTATACTTATTTATTTAAATGTGGGAGTAGTTTGTCTGCATGTATGTATATGCCCCAAGTGCATTCCAGCTGGCTGAGGATGTCTGCAGATTGTGTTGGAATCTATGAACCAATCCATGGGTGTAACCACTACACCCAGAAAGTGCATACCTCTGTTTAACCTTACATTTCCATAAATTTCTCAAAGTAACAACAGCCATTTTATATTTTATATTGGGAAAACATGATGTAGAATGATATAAATCAAAGCCCCTCTGCTTTTCTAAGAAGCCTTCTGTAAAAAAATATGCTTTTACCTGCACAGGGTGGGTTGAGATGTGGCTGAGGTGGAATAGCGGCCTCGGAAGAAAGAGGGTCAAAAGGCTTTTGCTCTAGGTATCAGGGCTAGGAACTGGTTGCTTCTAGTGTTTCTTTCTGCATTTTAACCCTCAAGCTTTTAGGCATTTTGTGGCTGCTGCTGATGCAAGAAACTGTGAACTTTCACTGTGGGGGCTGAGGGCTCTGATTGCTGTACTTTGACTCTAAACTCTCAGGTTGGTAGCCTTGCTAATCGGGGCTGCTGATTGCAGTGGGAAAGTCTCTACATATACTTAAACACTTAAACTTTCAGGTTGGGAGCCTTGCTATCTGGGGCTCCTAGTTGCAGCGAGAAACTCTGTCTATACATTAACTCTTACACTTTTAGGCTGAAAGCCTTGCTATTTGGGGCAACTCATTGAAGCAAAAAGAAAGGAAGAAAACCACACATTCACCCAAACTCCCAAACATGGATCATTCATAAACAAACACTTAGGCCTAGAGAATCTGACAGGCAGACACCTATTTGGTGGATTTTGGGTGGAGTAAATCTCTAATAAAACAACAAATTTATTTCTATCCTGGGTTTTTATATCATCTATGAAGAAAATTACCTGACTCAAAAATAGATACAATTGTTACATTAAAAGGCAGTTACAGTAGGAATACTGATTCTAAATTCTTTCATTATATCTATATCTAACTAGATACTTTGTTTATTATAAGTTGAAAGTATGGGTTTTAACTATATGCTCATTATGAGTTCAAAGGAGAAGTTTTATATTTTATAATTTGAAATCTATGTTATGCATTCAAAGCAAGAGGGTTTTAGCTTTTTGGTTTTTTTCTTCATTATTATTATTGTTTATAACAATTAATTCACCTTGTATCTGGCTGTAACACCTTCCCTCATCTGCCTTTCCCACCCTCCCTCACTCTTCCCCAACTATATCCCTCTCCTTGTCCACTGATAGGGAAAGTCCTTTGCCCTTAATATCTGACCCGAGCCTATAAAGTCTCATCAGGAATGGATAGATCCTTTTTCTATGTGGCCTAGTAAGGCCACCTAGCCATGAAGAGGTGATCAAAGAGCAGGTAAGTGAGTTCACGCCAGAGACTTCCCCTGCTCCTCTTAGTAGGAGACCACCATGGAGACTGAGATGCCCATGAATTACTTCTGAGCATGGGGTCCAGGTCCTCTTCATGCATCATCCTTGGCTGGTGCATCTGTCTCTGAAGGGTTCGCTGGGCCCAGATTTTTGGCTCTGTTAGTCTCCTTTTAGTGCTCGAAATAAATTGTGAGACTCACAGCCAAATATTGGACAAGGTGGAAGGATTCTTGTGAAAATTAGAAGGAGCTCCTCAAGCAAACCTACAGAGCTAACTGTAAGCGCAGGGTGAATTACAGAGCAGCAACCAAGGATAATGCATGGGCTCCACCTAGGCCCCTAACACATACAAAGACAAAGGGCAAAGGGTAGACTGGAATAAATGTAGGTCTCCCAGAAAGGACAGGACTGTCTCTGACATGGACACTGTTGCCTACTTTTCAGTCACTTCCTTGTGAAGGGACCACCTTGCCAGGCCAGAGAGGAAGAAGGTGCATTAAGTCCTGATGTGACTTGCTGTGCTTCTCTGAGCTGGTAGGGAGGAAACTCCCCCTATCTGAGGAGTAGGGCAAGGGGGATAAAGTGAAATATGAGGGAGGACTGAAATGGGAGGAGAGGAGGGAGTTCCTGTGATTGGGATGTAAAAGAATAAATGAATGAATGAATAAATAAATAATAAATAAAATGCACTTCTCGAAATTTCAGTGAATGTGAAAAATGTTTTAGATGATGAAAAAATGTCCACTTGCCACTATCCTATGAGTTTTATCATAAACACATATTAATTTGACACCCTGAGATTTTGTCATTAAAATACATTACTAAATATATTCATGGTCTTTTTTTTATCAGTTTTATCAATTGTTAATATTGTCTCTTTCTTTTAACTTCCATACTGAGGCCCTGCTCTCTCTTGTCATTTTAGATATGGCTAAACTTCACTTTTCTCATTATGTTTATCTGTTTCCTATCTCACATTTAAAAGTTTTACTTTTAGAGTATATAGCTTATTATATGTTCTCTTGTTTTAATCCCAACAAATGGAGGCTACAATTAAGTGTGTATCTGCATTTGTATAAATTAACATTTTTTTTTTTTTACAATTTATTCATTATGTATCCTGACTGAGGTCTGTCCCAACTCCTCCCATCCCCATCTGCCCACCTTCCTTCCCCATCCCCTTCCCTAGTCCAGTGAAAGGGATAGTTCTTCTCCTTTGCCATCCACCCATAGTTTATCAAGTTTCATCACACTGTCTGGATCCTTTTCCTCTGTGGCATGGTAAGGGCACATTGCCAGGGACAAGTGATCAAAGAGCAGGCAACTGAATTCATGACAGAGGCAGATTTTGCTCCCTTCCCTCATGAACACACATGGAGATTGAGCTGCCTGTGGGCTACATCTGAGCAGGGGTGTCTAGGTCCTCTCCATGCATAGACCTGGGTTGGTGCATCCATCTTTACAGGATTCCCTGGGATCAGATTTTTTAGCTTTATTGGTTTCCTTGTGGGGCTCCTGTCCCCTCCATCTCCTTCTGCTCCAGCTTCATCCACAAGACTCCCTGTACTCTTCCCATAGTTTCTCCCTTGGTCTCAACATCTGCTTTAACCCCCTGTTGGATGGAGCCTCTCAGACGATCCTCTATAGTAGACTCCATCCTGTTTCCTCTCTTCCTCACTTCTGGTGTCTATCCTCTTTGCCATTCTGAATGAGATTTGAGTATCCTCCCTAGTGTCCTCTTTAGTGTTTAGCTCCTTTAGGTCTTTAGATTTTACTATGGCTTTTTATTTGTATGGGTGTTTTCCCTGCCTTTATGTCTCTACCATGAAATGGCAGTGTTCCTGAAGGCCAGAAGAGGGCATTAGCTGCCTTAAGACTGGATTGACAGAAAATGCTGATCACCCATGTGGATTCCTGGAATCTTATGTGGATCTTCTGGAAGAGCAGCCAGGGCTCTCTTCAGTCCCTCTCTTTTTATTCTTGATTTACATTACTGGTCACATTTTCTTAGTGAATTTCATAAAACTTTATTGGGTTTTCTTATTTATTTATTTATTCATTTATTTAAAAAAATTATTCCCTTTCCATCCTGATTGTAGGGCCTTCCACCTCTTCTCCTTGCCCTGCCCTCCCTCTCTCTGGTCCCTATCTTCCTCTCTTACTTCTCAGATGAGGAGAGCAACCCACACCCGCACATCCAGTACAATCAGCACTGAGCTCATCTTCTTCCCCTATTTTTTCTAATTGCAGTAAGAAATCACTTACTTTCTGTTCTGCTTGTTATATTTTCTTTATTTTACTTTTTGTTCTCATTTCTTGTAATATACTTTTTCTGGTGAAGCTTACTATCATGTTTTATGATTACCTGAATTAAGTGTTTGTAGCAGGACTAATCAGAAGTCAGGCAGGATTGGTCATGACTGTAACCCTAGATTGGCATTCAAAGCAATGGAGTTGGAGGACCATCCTGGTTTGGTGTCTTTTTTAAACAGTTCCACAACACCATGGGCTACAGTGTGGATCTTGTCTTTAAAACTGTGAGAATTTTTCCATTTACACTTCACCAGCTATTATATGTGCACATGTAACCTAAGGATCTGTAATTTTTCTGAGTAACTAGACCCTGAGAGAGGTTCAGGGGTGTACTTGGATATAGAATTGCCACTGTTGTCACTGGCAGGTTAATAAAGCCTTCCAGCTTGTCTAAAATGTTATCTTCTCTGGTAGATACCTCGAAATATTTCCAGAAAAAATGTCAGTATGATTTTAAAAATGTCCAAACACAGCAATATGAGACCAAAATAAACAATGTACTACTGTTTAACTATTTAGAGAGCAGAGGATCGATTTGTATTCCAAGCTGTTGTTGAACTCATTATCCTCCTGCCTCAGCTATTTATATGCTTGAATTGTAGGTGTGAGCTGCCACTCTGAGCTCTAACCTGTTTAAATTTAGTGAGATCATTTGCTACCATTCTAAGTTCCATAATTGATTGAAGTTTTTGATATATTGTTCATTGATTCATTATAGAAAGTTTTTGTCAATACGCTATCATATGAAACACAAATCCAATTAATGTTCTTTTCATTTGATAGGAATATTATTTATAGAATGAATTTCCTTTCCAAATACGTGCTTTTATTAACAAAAACTAGTTCACATGTTAGTAGGATTTGGTGTGATTTTGTGTGTATGGAAACAGTACACATGGATCCTGTTCATGTGCTTTCCATCTTTTGTTCCCTTCTCTTTCCCAGGTGATTATGTTAACTATTGTGTTTTCAGATGGAATTGCTTAGTACAGAATATTAGCATATAAATTACACTTTCTTTAACAATTTCATTAATTACAAAACTTTATTTTAATTAAATATTCTTAAATGTTATTTACTATATACTTCAAATATATTAAAATATACAAGATTATAACATATGTAAACATATATTTACCTTTTTATTTTCTTACCTGTTTCTAAAGTTTTTTTTCTTTTCCCTTTTCCAAACCAGCCATCAGTTCATACAATTTGTTTCACTTCTGGCTAGAAAAAGGAAGTGAGGATAGAAGGGATTTGAACCTTTATATATACTCAGTCTTTCCTGGAATATTCACATCTCATAACTGCTCATTTCTACTTTTATGTTTTTAGATTTCAAGTCAATGCATTGTGATTTTTTTATGTTAACAGATTTTTTTTTTTGCTGAGCAGAGGAATATGAAAAAGTAACCTCCTCTTCCATAAATAATGTTTTTATAATTTTGATATAAAAGTTTTATTAGTTCTCTGAGAATTCCACACACGGTGCTTTCATTGCAAAAATTTCCTTCCCCAACTTCTACAAGATCCAACCCCTTTCTTACATACCCAAATTTGTGCTCTCTTCGGGGCTGTTGTTGTTGTTTGCTTGCCTGCTTTTTACGCTATGAGCGTTCCGTTTGCGATGTTATATATTCATTCCTGTGTGGCCTTCCATTAGTTCATGATAAACTACCAGGGGGCACACTCTTAAAGAAAACACTTTCAAACACACAAACTCTGTTGTGGTTAGAAGTAGCATTTCCTTGAAATTGGAGTCCTTGAGTATGGATTCCATATAATCTTAAAAGCGGAAATTTCCTATTATAATTTCCACATGTCTTACTTCGTGCAAGCGTTTTTAGCATTACTATGAAGATTCAGAGGAGTTGCTGCAACTTGTCTCCTCTGAAAGGTGACAGCATGCACTTACACATGTAACCACTAGAGGGCACAAATGTAATTTTTGCATTGGCCAAGGGATGAAAAGCTTCAAAAAGTCTTATGAATTCTTACTGCCATATGAAAACAGTACACCCATAAATACACACTGAGGACTTTACATACGAGGAAATTTCTGAAATACTGGAACTGGAATACGTTTCATATTTGAAAAGAATTTAAATAATTATGAACATATTCTTGCTCCAGTGTAAAACAGAGACAAAAAATCTAAAGTATAAAAAGAAAAATAAATTTCATATGGGAAATTAATAACGCAATTTTCGAATTTTTGAAAACCAAACATCATATATATGATTTCACTAACAATGAAACTGTTGTTTATCTAATTTTTCTGCAAGAAAGAGCTACTTACAGGGAAAGGCAGACCCTTCGATATACAACCCATGCACTTCAAATACCTGGATTGTATTAAAACGGAGGAATTTTGATACTTTTTAGAGACAGCATTTCACGCTGTGGCCTACAGGCTTCTAAACTCAACATTCACCTCAGAATCAAACCACGATGTTCCTTTTACCCAATTGTTTTGAATGCTAATCAAGTATCTCAGCTAAACATTAGTAAATGTATATAAATATAGTAGTAAAATATATATTTGAAAATGGGTCTAGAAATAAATATATTTGTTTACCTCAAAACAAGTTCATAACACTTCAGTGAATATGAAAAAAAATATATTTTTAGATAATGAAAAAGAAAAAAAAAAGCATATTTCCTTACCAGTATCTTAAGAGTTTTATCATGGATATTTATTAATTTGACACAATGTGGAATTCTTGATAGTTTATAATTTTTTACATTTCTCTTTGGCTATGCTACCATAATCATTCACATTAATGGCTTTAGGTATTTAAATTGTCTCATTACCTTAAACCAGTATGATGATACCCTGTTCTGTGTTGTCGTTTTAGATATACTTAAAGTTCACTTTTCTCATTCTGTTTTCCCCCCTTTCTGCCTCACTTTTTAAATTTTTTTCTTTCGAATCATATAGTTTATTGTAGGTTTTCTTGTTTTATTTCCTCCACAAAGAGATTCTGTCCATGTCTGTGTCTGTATTTATAGAACTGAAAACATACATTTTATTACTACATATTTGTTCTTCAGTGAATCTTTTGTTGATTTACTTCATTTTTATAAACAAAATTCTATAAATTTTTATAATGCAATAAAATTGGTTAGAAAAGTTTCTGGTCCAGTGATTTTTCATTTTTACATTTTTAATTCCAATTATTCCTCTATAGCAGCTGCAAGTATATTAACAGGGCTGGAGAGATGGCTCAATGGTTAAGAGCACTTGGCTGCTCTTCCAGAGGACCTGGGTTCAATTTCCAGCACCCACATGTCAGTTCACCAGTATCTACAAACTCAGTTCTGAGACGTCCAGTGCCCTAATATAGACATACATGCAGGCAAAGCACTAATGCACATAAAATAAAAAATAACATTTTTTTAAAAAAGCAGTATATTAACATCCTTTCACTTGTTATTTTCCTTGAATAATTTCAGATATTCAAGTTCCTAGTTTCTATAATAATGCATATTTCCATAGAAACAGTGGGAATATCATTTTTATTCCTTTAATAAATTTATTTAGTTTTACTTGTGTGGGATTTTGTTCCTACATGAGCATCTGTGTACCATACTAGTGCTGTGCTCTGCGTTTAATTAAGCCAGGTATGTGGATTATGGCTCTAATTATGTTTCCTATTAAGTAATTTGTTGATTTGACATCTTGATCACAGCTTCCCCTCCCTCGTTTCCTCCCAGTCCTTTCCTCTTCTCTTTCCCCCCCCCCGCCAATCCCCTCTTTTTCCTCAAAGAAGAGGAAGCCTGTGAAGACTATAAACCAGTATTGGCATATCAAGTTGCAGCAGGCCGAGGTGCATCTTCTTCTAATGAGGCTAGAAGGCAGCCTAATTAAGGGAAAGGCATCCAAAAGACAGGAAATAGAGTCAGAGACCCTGCATGTGCTGTTAGGAGTCTCACATGAAGACCAAGGTATACAACTGTTACATGTGTTTAGGAGACCACGGTCTGTCCCATACTTGCTCTCTGGTTGGTTCTTCAGTCTCTGTAAGCCCTATGGGCTCAGGTTAGTTGATTTTGTAGATTTTCTTGTGGTATGCTTCACCTAACTGGCTCCTTCAATCCTTTCTCTCCTCCTTCCACAAGATTCCTGAGCTCTGCCTAATGTTTAGCTGTAAAACAATGGGGTAGGATAATCATCGTGGTTTGGAGTTCTGAGTTAAAATTAGATTCAGAAAATCATAGGCCACAGAGTAAAATTCTGTCTCCAAAAGCTATCAAAATTTCTCCTTTCATTATGATCCAGGTGTTTGATGGGCATGTGGTATGTGTATCAGGGTCTGCCTTTCCTTCTAAGTAGCTCTTTCTGGCAGAAATTTGGATAAATAACTTCATTGTTAATTAAATCATATTTTTTATTTGTGTATTTCTGTGTGTCATTTGGAAATCATGTCATTAGTTTCCCTTGGAATTTATTTTATTTATTTTTTGTTACATTTAGTTTTCTGTCTCAATTTTAGACTGAAGCAAAAATGTATTCAAAATGATTCCTATTGTTTTACAATATGAGACATTTTCAGGTCCAGTATTTTACAAATTTTCTTATATGTAATTCCCACACTGGACTGATGTGAGCAGTGTTTTCATATGGTAGTAAAATGTACTACTTATTTCTATATTTATATTCTATTAACTTTGGGAGCTTCAAGACTTCTTATCTCTATAGGCTCTTTCTATACACTGCCAGGCACTGGGATTGCAGACATGGTCACCTTGCAGGATGCAGGGTCCAGCCACATAACCAGCAGTAACCCCAAGGCAATAAAATAATCATGGATAATGAGTTTAATTCAGGGGCCTAAACATTGTTAGTTTGATCTTGTACATGTTTAAGCATTTTATATCAAAGCTGTTTTATATTATTCAGAGGTTCTTTCATATTTCCAGGAGAAATGAGTAAATAAAGTTCTCAGTCCAAAGAATAAGATAAATTTGTAAATTGATTTCCCCTTTCAAAGGGGTGTTAGAAAATTTTTAGTAGCCACATCTCAATAAAATTGAGCCCTGCCCCTCTCCGCTCTCTGGTTCTGGGGTTTACAAAAATACCCTACCATACCAGACCCAAGAATGTCAGCTAAGTATCAGGAAATGAGGATTTTGTTATTTTTCTCTTGAAGTATTAAGGATTAAAGCTGGAGCCTTAGCATATATTAGACAATTGATCTATAACTGGTCTATCTATCCAAATATTTTCTTCTATTTATATTTAGTTAATTTCTTACAGTTATTGGAAATGTTTATTTATTTAAATATTTTTATTAGAAATAAATTTGTACAATATATTATTACCAATGGTTCCGCCTCTCAATCTTCACACAGATTCTCCATACGTCCCCACCCTTCAAACTCAGTATGTTCTTTCTCTCTCACTCTCTCTTTAGAAAACAAATAATAAAGTAAGCAAAAAAGCAAACATGCCGAAAAGGAAAGAAAAAAGAAAGGAAGGAAGGAAGGAAGGAAGGAAGGAAGGAAGGAAGGAAGGAAGGAAGGAAGGAAGGAAGGAAGGAAGAAAGGAAAGAAATAAAGAAAGAAAGAAAGAAAGAAAGAAAGAAAGAAAGAAAGAAAGAAAGAAAGAAAGAAAGAAAGACAGACAAACCCTCAGACCTCAGCACAACTGACTCCATGGTGGAAATATATTCAGGCCATAACATTCAGTGCTTGAAAACCAGCACCTGCTAAAGTGAAACCAAAGGCCTAATTCATCAAGTTTGTTCTGGGAAAGTATCTGAACACACTAAACCGGGCTTTTTTGTTTTTGTGTTTGTCTTCTGAAGAACTGTTTATTAACTGAGGTTTTTCAACCCACGAAATGTTTTCTGTTCTTAAAAGTTCCTTGGCATAAATCTGGATGTATAAGAACTCCATTTTTAATCAAGTCATATTTTTAGTTTGTGTTTTTTTTCTTATACCTGTGTGTAATTTGAAAATATACTCATTAATTTCACTTGTGGAAATAATTTTTCTTTTATATATTTTTTTAATTTTCCAGTTAGAGGTTCTTTCATATCACCAGAAGAAATTGAGAAAATAAATTTGTTCAAATAATAAGTTGAGGTGGGAGGAAAGGTCTGAGAGGAGAGGACCAGGAAAACATCAGGAGAGATGAACTGGACCTAAGATATGACTAAACGCAAGTTTAATGTGAGAAGTCTGAATGGGAGGAAACTATTTGGGCTTGGAGGTTTAGGATAGAGTAACTATTGCACAGCATTGTGCTCTAGGTTAATTAAATAAATCCTAGTCTCTGTGTGGTGAAAAAAAAAATAAGTTGAATTTGTAAATTCATTTCCCCCTTTCATAGGGTGCCAGAAAATGGTTAGTAGCTCCAACCTATACAAAATTTTCTGCTGCAATAATAATATATTCAGAATGATTTTAATTCTATTAAAATGATACCTGTTCCAGGGACGATATTTTATAAATTATCTTAGTAATTTAATTCTCATCGTCTGAATTGTGAGACAAAGTGTTTTCATATGGTAATAATGCATCAGACTTTTTGAAGCTTTTAATTCCTAGGTAATCTGCCAATTACTTGCATGCCTTCTGGTGATTACATGTATCAGGGCATGCTTTCACAATATAGACTGCAGAACTCATTCAAGTTTTAGACTGGAGAATTAATTTCGGCAGCTCATGAAGAGAACCCCTGCTTTTCTTCATTAACTACCTGTTCTCCTCATGAACTTCCTAAAACTTTTGCATTATGGAAGCAATGTGGAAGTTATAAAAGATGTTTTTTTTTTTATTTTTGTTTTAGAAGGTAAGATGCAGTCCATATTCAAGGGCTCCAATTTCAAGTAAATGTTTTCTTTTACTCCATAGCCCCATCCACAGTTACCATGTTTGAAAGTGTTTTCTTTAAGATAATATCTGTCCCCTGGTAGTCTCCCCACATTCTAGTGGAAGTCTATACAATGAGGAATATATGGACATCACAAACTAGATTTGATTGATGTAAAAAAAAAAAAACAAAAACAAAAACAAAACAAAGAGGACTCAAAAAGTTGTGTGGATGTTAAAGAGGTTGCATCAAGGAGAAACTGGAAAAAGGAGTGAATATAATCAAAACACATTACATGGAATTCTCACAGAACTAATAAAAAAAACCTAAAAACTAAAATATAAAAACAATATTAATGGAAGAGCAGATTATTTAGTGTAGATTCTTCAGTGGGGCAAAAATATCTGTTAACAGAATAATTCACAAATATATTGACTTGTAATCTAAAAGAAATAAATAAAAAGAGGAGATCAGATATAAAATGGGATTCCAAAGAGGATGTGGGTCAAGTCCAAAGCGAAATCTTGTAAACACTGGAAAGAATATAAATGGTAAATAAAGCGATATTACTAAATAATGTCTTGTGCATTATAATGTATATATGAATATGTAGTAAATAAAGTTCTCACATAAATAATTAAATTGTAAGATTCAATAAATTTACACAATAAATTATATTAAAAATTTGTGATGAGAAAAAATCCATCTGAAATAGCATAGTGATAAAATCTCCTGGAAGAGGGACAGAGCCAGTAGAAAAAAAAGCTCTTGCACAGGATCCATGCATACTATTTCCAGATAAACAAAATCACACTGAATCCTATTAGCATATACAACTTGTTTTTTAATAAAAGTACATATGTGGAAAATAAAATTTATGTCTTGAAATAATACTCATATTTAGTAAAAGAAACATTGTTTGGATTTGTGCCCTATAGGAAAGCTGATGCACAAATATTTTCCACTATGTACCAATTCAGATTTCAAAGGCTTTAATCATTATTGGAACTTAGAGTCACAGATAGGAATTCACTAAATGTAAAGATACTTAAAGCTCAGAGTGGTAGCTCATGCCAGCAATCCAAGCATGTAAGAAGGAAGAAGGATAAGAAGTTCAGGATCATCCTGGCCTATAAAACAATCCCCCTGCTCCCAAAATAAATAGATAAAGTATTTTTATATTTTTGTTCCATTTTGATTTATTATTATTATTATTATTATTATTATTATTATTATTATTACTGGCCTTTGGTTAAAATGTGGGGTATCAATCAGAGAAGAAAATGGGTTTAAGCCAATGGAAAATGTTTGGGATCCCCTGGTAACCATGGACCTATCTCAGGGTGAGTTTTTAAGCACAAAAATCATATCCTGGTTTGACATACCTCAGTTAACAAGAAGAGTTAAGAAAACTTGGAACTACAGAAGCCAAGTGGCAAGGTTATAGCACTGTTATGGCAGGAAATATTAGCCAGACAGAAGCTCGTCTTTTAAACTGAAATTTAATAATATTTTGCAGGTGTAAAAGACATCAATATGACCATGACAATATGGGAATGAAGCTTAATTTGACATGTGTAGAACAGAAACTGCAACTAGTCTCTGAGAAGCTCACACACATGCTCCTAGGTGTGTCTTCTTTCTTCTGAGCAGCTTTTCATCCTAACCCTTATGCTTATATTTACATTAAATATATTTCATAAAAAAATCTCAGAAAGCCTCAAAAAGTTTTAATGGAATTCTCAAATTATTAGGATTATGCTATGTTGATTATGCTATGGACAAATCCAGTATACTTGGTATTATAATGAATATGACTTTGCTGATCTTAAAAGCAAGTGGCTACAATATTATTTAAGCCTCTTCCAGGTACATATTGAAATTAAAAGACATTTTTGAAACCTGGGATCATGACTCAGTTGATAAAGCCCTTACTTTATATATGTATGAGGACCTGAGTTAAAGGTTACACAACTGTTTTCAAAGGCCCAGTGTGATAGGCACCCCTCTGTACTCACGGGGCTTCTACTATTAGATAAGACGCAGATACAGGAGGCTTCCCCAGAAACTGATAGGCTATAGTGTGGCATACAAAAGAGCAGAATACAATGGGATTTTGTCTCAAGTGGAATATAACTTGAGGGCAGATTCCAGAGTCTTTCCTTTGGTCTATCATATAATATAGGGCAAAACACCCCCCCCCACACACACACACCCCACACACAGGAAATATATTTGTAAAAAATTTAGAAGTGATTTTGTTTTTATCCAATTGTTCACTCAGGATCATCAGATATAGGTTCTACAAACAGCACATAGTTACCCATGAATTTCCATCTCCATTCTGATTCCAACCATAATTCCATGGCTCTCACAGTAATAGAGAGACAAATGTCTGCCTGCAGGTAGAAAAGTGCCCCTGTCTGATCTTTTGGATTAGCATTACATACAAATGGCTTTCAAATTTTCAAGATACAAATAAATTTGTCTGTAGATATGAGACAATATTCATTTAATAGTTCATGTCCTGGAAACTTTCAGAGACCCTACCAACATATTGCTGCTGCATGAATCCAGTGGAATATTTATTCCACTGGAATAAAGAACTGATATTTATTTTTGTTTTCTTTTTTGACAGAAGGTCATACTATGAACCCCAGACTAGGGCTAGCCTCAAACTCATGGAACTCTTATTTCCATTCCTCTATCACTAGGATTATAGTCATGCACTACTGTGCCTGGCTCAGTGCCCATTACCAAGCATGGTAAAAGTGTAAAAGTAACACTAGTGACACAAAGATGTAATTTAGGAGTCTAAGAAACCATAATGCTTATGTAGACAGTTAATGCTTATTCTCAGCTGCCCCTTCAGTACTGCTGAAACAGTAGTTGGGAAGTATAGCACTATTGTGAACAAACTTGCTTTGAGACTATTGTATTCTTTTTAACTGTGGACATGTTGAATGTGTGGGGGTAGGCTCAGCAGCCCAGCTGCTTGAAAAGAAAAACATAGGACCAGCTGCCTTTTCTATACAGATCCACAGTCTAGCCTCCAGTCTCTGGAGCTATTTGTCAAGCTGTCTACACTTTTCCTCTTCTGTGCAAGTCCTTTAATCTCCACCTTTGCCCTTGTCAGTCTGTACCCTGGCAACATGGTGTCTATACAATCTTCTTTAGAGCTGTGCTTCTCCTTGCTCCACTTGGATCTCTTATTGCTGGGCATTTGGTAGACCCTTCATTGATGTCTCAAACCCCATGGTCTCCTGGATTTTCTCAAGAAAAGACAGTTCTGCTAAACCAAATGACTGAAGAAGTGACCAGAGGTATGTTTTCAGAGAATCTGTGAATACATCAATGTTAAAAGAAAAAGGAAAGGAGAGAGGATTGAAAGGCCTCAAACAAGGGAAAAATACAATTTTAGGTGGTTAGAAAGATATTCTGGTTGCACTAACCTGACAAATATGTAAAATCATTCTTTCTTTGTCTAAGGGTACCTTAACCAGCATTTGTGGTTGCTAGTAGTCTACTGTGGGATTTTTAAAGTTTATAATATAATATTACTGGATACCATTCTTAAATATATTGTCACTATGAGGCAGAGGACACAATATACACAGGACTGGCAGCCAAACAGCACTAATCATTTAGCCCTGGCAGCAAAGCCTTGAGCATATTAGAAAATATTTTGCTCAATTTTCAGTTCTTTAAAGTTTGAGATGAAAGAATGGTCAGGGTCAACACTGAAGTCAACTGTTTAATATAGTTGGTGTTAGTCTAAAGTGGTTGTATGATTTATTATTATAATTTAAAAATTAACAGTGAGATCCTAAGCACCTTTATCTATATTTCAACTCTTAAGAAGCCAAACGAGGCTAGTGAACTGAAAAGCACACATATAAATTGTTTATAGAATTTTCTGATGCTTTATAAAAACAAGATCAATTTATATGTGGTGTTTTGGATAAATCAACACTGAAAAAATAAGTATGAGGCCTACAAATATTCAAGATTCTTACATTTGTAAGTTGTGGGTAGTTTGGTGTTTAGTGGTAGGCTCTACTCTAAGACTTTTGTCTTTAAAAATCAGTCAGGCTGTAAATATAGTTGGCATTAAATAATACATAGAGACTACTAAAGGGAAAGTATATTCTAGACAGTTCAAATGTATCAGACTTTGGAAATGCTATTATCAAAATAAAAATTCATAATCACTATGCAAGCAGGAGAAAGATGACAAATAAGCATGAGCTTTTTGATTTAAGATGAAAACCAAAGGAATGATCATGGAGGACCCTTTATGTTTAAGTAAAAGTGAATTTCAGTTGATTACAATAAACTTCACAGGATAAACAACCTTAATTTCCATAAATTCAACCCACTTTAAATGTTTATCATGTATGTCTGTATACATTATAGGTAAATTGTTCTTTATTTATTGAATTTCTGGGAGTCATCCTTGCTAAATATGCCTGCAAACTAAACGTTTTTTTTTTTTTTTTTTCTGGGCATAGTTAAAATTTTATCTGTTACTGAACTCATTATGTTCTAATTCTAGCAAGTCTTATTTCTTTGCTTGCTCTGTTGTAAAAGTGGAAGCTTTGAAACAACACAAGGTTTTAAACTTTTACAATAGTTTTTCAGAATTTTCATAATTACATGGGCAACTTAATAGATTTTTATTTTTGTTTCTTATATTTTTACTAACGGATGTTTCTAGATATATCACCATTTAATGAAAAGTTTGAAGTTTTAGGTTCAAATCTTTTCCCTAATACCATTTCATAGTTCTTAGGTCTCTTATAAATTGTGGCACTAAAAGAATCTCATGGCTTTTGTGTTATTAGTTATTGAAAGCTCTTTTAAAATACAGGATAGCAGCAATCTGAACCTTTTATTATTTTTTCTTAATAAGTTACACAAGAAATATTTTGCTTATTCTATTTTCCTTATTTTATGTTTATTATTTTCACTTCATTTCCCTGTTTTTTAAAACTTTGTTGTATGATAACGTTCCTCCTTGCTTAGTATTGTTTGTGTGTGTGTGTGTGTGTGTTGGCTTTGTTCAACTGGGACTCAAACGTTGACTTGAATGACTATATCATAGACATTCAACTGGGACTTAAACGTTGACTTGAATGACTATATCATAGACATTCAGAGTTTCTTTAAACTTAGATGGTTAGATTCCCTCCAATAAACTTGTTTCAGCAAACATAATTGAATGTTTAAGAAAAAGGGTAGTGAATTAAATATTCGAAACACTGCAAAATCGGGTAATTAAGTCGGGAAAGGAAGAAAGCATGATTATTACCCTCACCCCCCAAAAAGAAAAACCACTGTAAAACTGTAGTAAGAATTTTACTATGCCCCCATGACAGTATTACATAGAAATATATCAAATTATTAGTTCAGTAGAATATATCTGCAAACGGAAAAAGAAAAAAAAAATAACTCAGTGTGGAAATGAAAATGAGACACTTCGGGGTGCAAGGCAGGGCTGGTATTATGAAAGGCTCACTATAGCAGAATGGAATGAAAAGAAGAGCAGGGAACAAAGGGTCTCTGAATCCAAACACCAGAAAAGTTAAAGCCTGGGTCACTCTCGGACTTTGCTTTATTAAGCCTTCATCAAGGTTGCACAAAGTCCGGGCTTTTACACTGTTGGGGGAACAAAAAAACTTAACAAAGGCAGGCATCTGAAAGGCTTTAAATAGTTGCATATCAGAGGATTCCTTTCTAATTAAAGTACACCCAAATTAACCCTTCAAAGGAATACAGAGGCAAAGAAATCCTGTTGCATCTTTAAGCGCCAAAGAACAAAAGCCTCTGCGGGCACACAATTCAATTTTAAAACCTAGTCACCTACAAACAAAAGAGTGAACAGAAAAAGATTTTGTAATGTTTATGCATGAAATGTTTTATAAACTCCAAGAGCAGCAGCCGGTTAGAGGCAAGGATGGCAGTGCTTACACAAAAAGAAAAAAAAAATACAATGTGTAAGACCGAAACCGGGAGATATAAAAACGTCAACCTTGAAGGGAAACGGTGTGGAAACGGGGATTAGGACTGTCAGAACTGTCGGCAAATTGCCGGCAGAAGCCGTTCCTGAGATCGTAAACCGCTAGCGGCGACAAAAAACATGGCGGAAGCCACTTCCGCTAAAGCTCTGAAAATGGTGTCACAACAGGAAGTGTCCGTCTGCCTGCAACTAGGAACCAAAGTTCACAGGGAACGGGGAGCAAGTGGGAAGACAAAAAGTGGTGCACTTCCGCCCGAGAATCGGCGGATGATCGTTCCAGCTCGAGCTCCACAATTCAAGCTCAAAAAAGACAATATTAGAGGGTTTTTGGACAGTGTCAGGGGCAGGGAATACGATGGAAGAGTCTGCAGCTCCCTCTAGACCCTACGCGGCCGCAGGTGCCGAGGCAGGTGCCGAGGCAGGTGCTGAGGGGGGGGAGGGTGTGTCTGTTCCCCCCCTTCCTGCGTTTGAGGCCTCCGGAGCTTCTGCGGTAGTTAGCTTAGCCCCTCTGCAAGAGGCGTCGGGCCTGGCACCGTTCCTTGTGGCTCCCGTACCGGCGAACCTGCGCGCGGCGAGTTTGAGGCCCGCTCCAGCCGCAGGGGGCGGAGCCAGGTCTGGTCCGGAGCACAACAGTGGCAGCTGGACAAAGCAAATCCTCTGCAGGTATTATCTGCATGGGCAGTGCAAGGAGGGCGATAACTGTCGCTACTCTCATGACCTCTCTGGGCGGCGGAGAGCTAGGGGAGGCCAAGATTCTCAGCCTCGGGCCTCTGCAGACAGAGGGCCCAAGATGGCCACTCAGTGGGAGCCCCCGACTCAGGAAGTGGCGGAAGCCCCCCCTACTGCATCCTCAAGCTCCTTGCCTGTGATTGGCTCGGCTGCTGAAAGGGGCTTCTCGGAAGCTGAGATTGACAATGCAGGCATTGGCTCAGCTGCTGAAAGGGGCTTCTCTGAAGCTGAGATTGAAAGTGCAGTCCTTGCAGCAGGTGCTGCGGGAGGAGCGGGTGCGGAAGGCTGGGAGGGGGCGATTGAGTTTGTTCCCGGACAGCCCTACCGAGGTCGCATGGTCCCCCCGCATGGTCCTGAGGCTCCTCTGCCGAGCCCAGAAATAGAGAGAGAGCACGTGGCTATGGGCATGGGGATGCCGCCGCCGCTGCCGCTTTGCCGCTATGCTGCCAGGGGACAATGCCTCCGTGGCGACAGGTGTGCATACCCTCACGGAGAAATATGCGACATGTGTGGGCAACAGGCCCTGCACCCTTGGGATGTGGCCCAGCAGGAAGCTCATAGAAGGGCCTGCGTTGAAGCACACGAGAGAGATATGGAACTCTCTTTTGCTGTGCAGCGCAGCATGGACAAAGTGTGTGGCATCTGCATGGAGGTTGTCTATGAGAAAGCCGACCCCAGCGACCGCCGCTTTGGCATCCTTTTCAGCTGCAACCACACCTACTGTCTTAAGTGTATCCGCAGGTGGAGAAGTGCCACACAGTTTGAGAACAGGATCAGTAAATCCTGCCCACAGTGCAGGGTCTCCTCTGGCTTTGTCATTCCTAGTGAGTTCTGGGTGGAGGAGGAAGAGGAGAAGGAGAAGCTTGTTCAGCAATATAAGGAGGGAATGAGCCAGAAAGCCTGCAGGTATTTTGCTGGAGGCCTAGGTCACTGCCCATTTGGAGAATTCTGTTTTTACAAGCATGAATACCCCGAGGGCTGGAGAGATCAGCCTCCGAGGCCAGGTGGTGGTGGATCATCAAGCGCATACTGGCATCAAGTTTTGGAGCCTGTGCAGTTGCGAGAGGGAAAGGTGCTGTTTAAAAGCCGTAAAAAGGAGCTTGCCGTGCTTCGCCTGGCCAATCAGTTGCTTAAGAAGTTGCTTTGCCTGAGAGGCAGTTTTTCCTTCTCTGATGACCGCTGGCTTTTCCTTCAGTACCAGCTGGAAGAATATTTCAACTTGAATCTGTAGTATCATGCTGTGGCATGTGGTCTAGTCTGCTAAGGCTCTGTTGTCTGCTGTTGCTTATTTCCCTTTATTGACTGATAAACCTATTGCTTTCAAAGGCTGTCGAGGCAATCTTTATGCAGTATTGCTGTTTTCTTCTCTATTTACCATTTCTTCTCGCTAGGATTGTGATGTTTCTCTGTGTTACTAAATGACAAGAAATCTTAAAAGTATTGTTTGGTGGAATTAATATTTCTGTCAGCTAATGAATTGTGGTGTTTTTTTCCAACAGGACTCAATCACTTCTAGTCTAGTGTTTACAGTTTTTCATTGTGAAGTCCCTTAAGAGTAAATGTGACAAGGTGACAAAAGTCTTTAACTGAATTATGAGCTTTTTGCTATATAGCCTTAAAAAAAAAAAGAAAAAAAAAATAAAAGGACCCTCCTAGGGCCTTGCAGCTGCTGTCTGTGTTTGTTTACATGTCTGTTTTTCCCTTCTCTTTCAAGTGCACTTGTTAACTTGTGGTTATTTTGTGGTTCTGTTTTACTTGACCAAAATGAGGTGCATATGTTTACATGTTTTTATCCTGTTTGGCTTGATGTGAAATTATTTATATTTGGAAATATATATTTAAGAATGATATATATGCGTATATGTATACAAAGATGTATTTGAGAAATATGGAAACAAATATATACCATAATATATATGTTTGAAGTAATGAAATAAATGCAGAGCTGAAAGCCTAATGTTAAAGTCTAGGTGTATGGGCTGTGTGTGAATTTTGTGGATAACTTTTCTGCCTTGGCACTGATGTCAGTGATTAGTGTCTAATAAAAATGACTGCTATGTGTATTGGACTCTTTTTAAAGGATTTATAAAACATGACTTTGGTAATTCCTATGATACCATTAACAGCTTCTCTAAGTGTTGTCATGAAAATATGCCTTTACATGTAGTAACCCTCTCATTTTTCTTAACACTGGCAATTCTTGAACTTAAATACACAGTTGTTTCTATTCAGTATCTTAGATATCTGGTTATATCACACATTAGAAACAAAGGACTTTGAAGGTGTTTTTTTTTTTTTTAATAAGAAAAGTTATAAGACTATAAAAGAAAATGATGATAAATATTGAAATCAGCCAGAATGTAAGAATGGAAATAAAAATCTGAGGCATGGGGCTTTTAAAATATCAAATTTAATAATACTGGAACCTTCTAATACAAATAAGCCATAATTTGATCTAAAAGCCGTTTAAAAATCAAAGGTTATTTTACTTGCTTAAACTAAACTAAATTCTATTTAAAATACACAATTATAGTTAAAATACAAAATCAGGAGGCTGGGGAAAAGTAACTGTACAGATATTATAAGTCTAATAGCCCAACTTTTTACTAAATATTCCTGGAGAAGAAAAATGTAAAAGCATTAAATTATAATTGATCTGGAATATGTAACTTCATATTTTGGACCCATTTAATGTGACATGGTTAAGCAAATTAATAATTCATAAAGGTAGCACAATTCAAGTGCTTCATGGACAGTTTTACTACATCTTTTAGTAAATAAAGAAGAAACTTGTTCAGTCACTGAACAGTGCAGTTTTAAGCCTCAGTGCGTTTTCCTTGGCTGAAGTTGCTGAAAAATGTGCTCTGGCTCTCAGTACTCTGGTGTAGAGCATGTTCTGACTATGTAACAAAGCCAGCATAATTGCAGAATTTATGTTCGGTAACAGAGCATACTTAGTAGCACTGGTTTGTCAGAACTACCTTGCATGGTACTTGTAATTTTCCCCTGTGATGAAATAAATAAGAAAAGGCATTTACAGCAGTAATGGAGTACAAGTAATACATTTACAGAGCACTTGACATTAGGGTATTCTACTGCATCTACCCCACATATTAAAACTCAGAAAAAGTATTGGGCTTAAATATGCCACTTTTAGCCATGGGTTGATGAGCCAGGAGCAGCAGTGCATGAACAAGCTTCCGTAAAATGGGGTATTTTGGAGCTTTTGTCTATGAGTTGCCAGGCTCTGTGTTTTGCAGTCCATTGTTCTCAGTAGGATATGCCATAATGCTTTCCTCTTGATTCCAAATAATGCATCAATCAGGAGGCCCTGGAAGGCTGACTATTTTCCCATGGGGTGGGATCTGGAGGTGGGTCAGATAAGCCAACCAAAGAATGAGAGTAGATGGGGCATTTTTAAGACTGCTGACTGTCAACTCTTACAGGAGTTTACATAGTGGCTAAGATGCGGTGGGGTTTTGACCTGTGCTTTGAAAGCTCTGAAAATTCTACTGTACATTGTACAACTTCATGAAATAAGAGTTTTCTTCAAGAATTATATTGAAATAAGTCATAATAAATTTCAGGAGGTATTTGTAGTTTTAAAGCTAGGAGAGAGATAACCTGGAAGACCGGTTACAGGGTAACAAGAGTCTTGATTCAGGCCTCATGGAATTCCATGATTACTTGTGTCCTTTCCTCAGTTTGTACATAGGAGAAATGGCTGCAGTGTTTCCTGTTTTAAACTTGTTTTGTTTGCTTGTGTCCTTTCCCTCAGTTTGTACATAGGAGAAATGGGTGCAGTGTTACCATTTTTGTAGAATAATTGTGCAGACCAAGTAAGTATAGGCAAAAGGCTTGGACTGAGTTTAAAAGTGTTCATATACAAGTGGAATCTGCATGTATAATCAACATAAGTAGTTATTACCTGAAAATGGATATTTTGCCAGGTGTTTCTTTTATGAATCTTTGGAACTCAAGGTAGATTTTACTCTAAGATTATTTTTGTAGGATACACATGTAGTATCTAGTACCCTTACATTAGTAATTTTAGTAGACTTTTTTCCCTGTAAATAGTAAATGAATATTTCCTGTAGCAGATGCATAATGGGGAAATAACAGCATACATTTTAAAATTCATAATTCCCTATTCACCCATTAGCTCATTAAGAAAGAGGTCAATAACAGATGTCACTTCCACCAAAACCAAGTGAATTTTTCTCAGCTGTTTTCCCAAGGGGGCTGTAGGTCCAGACCTGCTCTACTCAGGAACAAAGGACCCCTTGCCAACAAAGGTTTGCTTTGTGAGGGATTCAGAACAGGCTGCCCCCACCTCAAAAGAACTTTTGAGCTCCATAAAAGAGCTCTCTAGCTGCAACAGAAAGAACCTGATGAAACACATTTAATATTCTTATACTTTCCAACTGTAAATTTGGTGGGTGTGCATGCATATAACATGCTAGTTACCACTCAATAAATTTAAAGAAACCACTGTTTCTTAATAGCTCATATCATTGATTCCGTATACAACATTTCACAGACACAAAAGTGTAACCAGCTTATAGCGCTTTTATGCACTTCTGTTTATACAGCACCGTGGTTTCTGCTGACATAGCTCACCCTTCCCCCAGCTTCAACTGGATGGCACTGGAGTATAGATAAGAAAATATACTTTTGGGGAGTAACACAGTTCTAGTGCCAAGAAATAGTTACTTTGCCAAAAATTTTGCCATGAAAATATATGTAATATAGATGGAATGCTCACCAAAAATAATTGGCCATGTAGTGGGTTACAGTGAAATGGTCACTTTCAAATTTAAGTTGTGCTGATTGCTCTCCTATGAACATCTATGAGTGTTGGTACAAAACTGAGTGAGATAATAGCATATTAGAATTAAAAGGAATAGTTGGGCTTTGGTCTAGGAAAATAAAGATTATTCTATCAAAGGAGAGCAAATATCTCCATGTGTCTAAAGATTAAGTAGTTTGCTAATATAAAGCAGTATAGATAGGTGGTATACATAAGTATGTATGTGCATATATCCTTTGGCTTCTGAGTTTTGTTAAATACACAATGAAAATTGATAGATGAAGTAATAATAAAATTAGAGGAAAATTAAAGCATACAACACTACACTTCTTAATCAACAAAAGGAACAAAAAGAAACAGCATAATATAGCCTTCAATGTTAGATTTTGCAATAGATTTTATTGAACATACATAAGGATGCATTTTTCAGCCAGGTGACAACAGAAAAGAGCCTATCTAGTAACATAAAATCAACAGAATAGTTTACCAGTATTTTATTTAAAATGTGGCTCTTTATCAAACCTTTAAATAATAAATTGTTTTAATTCTACTTTGTACAGTTTAAAAATTTGACATTGAAAAGGACTATAGTTATTCATGAGTTACGATTGACAAATTTATATCAGTGATAACAGAGTTAACATAAACACATGAATGTTCAATCTTCTGAATTGGTTTTTAAAAAGGAAAGAATACAACCATAATAAAATAGTTCAGCATTTCTATCCTTTCAATATGTTGCTGGTAATCAGTCATCTGTTTTTATTTTTATCAGGTAAAAAATTAGTTCTGGTCAGTAAGCATTATTTTAATGGTTAAATTTGTGCAAATGTATAAAAGAAAAATGAAACAAACACAAGTGTAACAGCTTCCTGAGAGTATGCAGTTTTCTCTCTTAGTAGGTGAGACATTGTATGTCCAAAATGCATAATATCTAGCAAGTTGTAAAAAGCCAAAGAAAGGACTGTGTAAATCAAAATAAGTTTTCTGTTATAAATTAAAAAGCAGAAACACAGCAAAAGACCTATTTTTTTTTTGTTGTTGTTATAGCAGGTGCAGAAATAGATACCAATATGTACATCTGGAAAAAAAAGCATTTTTCTACAAGTCCTAAAGAATGCTTAAGACATGAAGCTTTATTCCACAAAGTTAGATATGGAAATTTAGTGTTACAATTTTGTACTTGATGATATCCTGGTGAAGTTCAAACAGGCCATTAATTATGTTTAAGAAAAGAAAGAAACTCAGGAATGTCTGCTGTAGAAAACACAATTAGTAAAGGCTGAGCAGTTTGTAATGGTAAAAGAAATCTAGGCATTCTGGAGGCAAAGGCAGCAAGATCATGGGCTTGAGACCTGTCTATACTCCATAGCAATTTTTTGTCTCAACAACATCAAAACACAACTCTTCATGTTGGAGTGCTACTCTGGAGGTGAAACAAAGCATGGCTTGAGAACAAAGGGAAATGAAAGTCAGTGAATGTACTCCAATGTCTCATAAGACATAGTGTCACGTACTTATGAAGAGGCACAGTGTGTGTTTGAATTCATGTATTTTAAAAATGTCTATGTCTGTGTGTATCAGATACACATGTACTGTCATGCTTAGCAAGAGTGTATATTTATCAGGCTCACTAATAGACATTTATGTTTGTGATACAGGTTATTAAAACAACATGTTATTTGATTGTGTGGGCTACGAAATCATTATCTGTTATTCACAACTTGCACCCGCTGGGAAAAATGAAGCATAGGAGGGTTGAGATTCCCATAGCCAGAGGGTCAGTGATGTAGTCTATCAGATTCCAACTCTGACTCTCAGCCAGAGCATTGCTTTACAGATTTAACTATCTTAAATTGAGACTCAAAAGTTTGCGTGAGCAAGCCTTGAAGAAAAGCTTCATTTGTAATAATTTAAAATAAAATGTGTAGCTGTGCTGGAGAGATGGCTACACAGTTGAGATCACTGGTTGCTCTTCAAGAAGACCCAACTTCAATTCCCAGGACCCATCTGGGAACTCACAAATGTCTGTAACTCCACTCCCAAGGAATCTGACATCATCTTGTGACCCTTGTGGGCACTGCATGGAGTGGTGCATAGACAAACATGCAGACCAAACGCCCATACATATAAAATAAAAATAAAATGAAAAAAAGTTTACAAAGTAATAAATGGTAAAATAAAAAACCTTACTTCCATAATGTATAAGGTGTTCAGTAAAACAAAAGATAAATAACAAAATTATGATGAATAAAACCTGCATAAAATATGAAATGCAAGTCTGCAAATACAGGAAGCCCTTTCAAGCATTCCTAGTAGTGACAGTTATTAAAAATGTACAGACTTTAAATTTATCTAAAACCCATGTGCTTGAAAACACTGTTGAGAGTTGGGGAAATAGGTAAACTTTTACATTGCTTGTAGGGATGTTACTGATACATAAATGTGTCTCAGAGGTGTATTCTGCATTATGAAATCATCGAATTGTAACCTCCATTAGAACAGGAAAATTTTAGAAATAACCAAAATGTAACAGCTGACAGCTGCTTAAAAATGGTACAGGAACCCAGGAAAATTTTAGGACAAGATTTAATAGTAAAATAACCATGAGAGAATCAATGGGAAACATTGAACAAGAAGTAAATGTGTGGAAGTTAATAGAATTAAATTATTCATCTAGAGACTAATAATTTCATGTCTATGTTTATACGTGTAAAAGCATCTTGGACTTCCACTCTGTGGAACATATTTGTGCACACAGAAAAATTAGTAGTATTTTGCTTTTAACAGAAATACAGCAAATAAAAACTAAACAGCAGTGGGAATTAAAAACACCCCAAAAGAAAAATTTTTAGATTTACTTATATTTGACAATGTTAATTTTAAGTCAGAAGTGTTGGTATAAAAAAAAGTGAATTATTTTGTCTTCAAAAGCTTTAAGCATTTTAAAGTTTGCATTACAAAATTAAACGGTCTCAAAATATTCAAAGAAGAATGATGTTAACTACACACTTCCCGGAAGCATTAGTACTTACATATTTTCAGTATACTTTTATGTAGGTAACTTATTTAAAAAGTGGTCAGGATAGAATACATTTAAATAGCACAATAGAGACTATGAATAGAACTGTCATGATTAGAAACATATACTCAACAAATAGTTACTTCTAGGTATACAATACTGGTGTGGGAGGAAGATGCCCAGAGCCGAAATCCCATATGACTTCCATAAGAAAATTTACTGGCAATGTGTTTGTAGCATGGTTTAGTTCAGTGGCTGACATCCACAGTAAAGTGCTGGTGTTTTTCCATATCCAGATTAGGGAATAGGTCAGAGACAAATAGGTGTTTAGCCCAAGGACAGGACGGGCTCCTATGCAGCAAGCATGGAATCAGGATTTAAACTTAGTTTACTGATTCTGAAACACTAAAATTTTATGTCTTTTCCCATCCTTCTACACATTTAATGTGCACTTGCACTGTGTGTTTGTTGGGCAGTCATCTGCCAACAACTAGTTTGATAAAGGCATACATTCTTTGACTGTTGTTGGACTTACCAAAGTACCCAGGCTGAATGAACCTGACATTTTGCGAAGACTGCAAGGATTTCTGGTTTTTTTATGTTATTTGTCTTTAAAGGGACCACCAGTGTCTGTAGCCTATAGGCACTGAAAATGCATCAGTTTGCACCTGAGAAGATAAAGTGATGAGAATGAGGATGATTTCTCATTTTCTTGATGTCTTACAATTAAATACTTGAAGCCATTCTTCTTTTATCCTATAATAATGATCAGGAAACCTAGTGTCAGAACTCCATAGTGCTGCTGGGTTCCTCAGACTTGTACCCTAGCATTCTGAGTTTTCCTTTCTTGTCTTCAAAAGCCACTGCTGTTAAGCACTGAGCCCCACTCCTTGCCTTCTTTATTCAAATCAAGCATTTATGATACCATTTTAACAGTTCATTTCTGAAGATTGTATGGTCAACACAAAGCTTTCTAGAATTTAGAAACTGAGGCAAATAGTATAATCTGTATATTGTACTATATAATCTGTATATTATACTATTATAATATAATCTGTTGGCCAACTAAGCATATAAATAGATTCTCACCCACCGTATCTGAGACGCCTTTTCTGGGGAAGAAAATACATGATTCCAAACTACCATCTTTGCTGTGCCCCCATACAATGGCCATGTGGGCACCTTTCTAGAAACTCTGTCCTTCATTGTTATAACCCACCATCTCCTGTTGCAGTGGTTTCATGCAAAATGCATTATCCTGCCCAACAGGAATTTCTGTTGCTTTTTAAGTTCAGCTTTGGCTAAATTTATACTGACTTAACAGTTGTCCAGAGTTTTTCTAAGGGTTTGTGGTATCTGCCTGCAAAATAAAATAAAAATAAAAACAAAAACAAAAACACAAACAAAACCCTTCTCATCACATAGATTGAAGCAAATTGGTTCCTGTGTGTCAAATTGGTTCCTATCTGTAAGAATCTGACCCAATGACAAAAGCATCAGAGGCAATCGAGCTCTGTCTGAGCCATGGGATTGCATATTTTTTCTCTTCAGAGCTCTTGGCTACTAACACTTTTTTTTTCTTTTTCTACAAGACATAAGTAAATTTACTTTTTTTTCAATGTAAAAGTTCTATGTCACAAGTTATTAGATTATAGGTACCTGACATAGCTATTATGAAAATGAGCTTTATTAAAAAGTAATTTGGTCCACAGAAATTAATGCTTAATGTAGGAGTTTATCTTTGTTACTATGCTTTTTTTTTTCTCCCTCTGAAGCCTGTTAATATTCTTTGGTGGAAGGAAGGCAGAAAGTGTCTGTTTCTGCTTTCTTTGACAGCAGCAAATATGCTTTGATGTAATAGGCAAAATGACAGTTTTTTTTTTTTTGACAAAGCAAGGTTTTGTAGATTTTAAAAATCCATGAATTTCTCCATACTATATGCAGAATTATTCACAGCCTATCTTTACCTCAGTTGAAAAAAAAAAGTATTTCTTTACATATTACATTGTGAAACACTGCTTTAAAACCAAAGCGATTTAAACCAAATTAAAGTGCTCTGATTATCACCAAAGCTTCAAATAAAAGCTGAGCCAGGTAACAGCGCAGCTTTTTCTAGTCAGTCCCTAATACCCTTACATTTTTTAGTCCTAAGTGCAAAGTTTTAACTGCACATCAATAAAAGGACAACAGGATAAACGATTAATTCACGATCGTTAGAAAGGAGACAAAGGAGTAAGTATGGAGCATTCTTATGGCCATGTAAAAAAATAAAAGTTTTATTTATTTTCCTTCTTCCTGGGAATGACAACTGAAAACGTTCCTATATTTGCTGAAATTTTGTGTTTGTTTTCCTTTTTCATTCTTCTGGAGTTCTCCAACTTCCACCTTTGTGGTCCCTCTAAAGGTCCCTTCCACCTTTGTGGTCCGTCTCTAAGGCTGTTTCACGCATGCGCAGCGTGCATGTGTGGAGAGCGCAGGCGCAGGATGTGGCAGAGCAGCTGTGGCCACCCAGGCGGTTTTTATTCAAAGATACCCAATTTTGCTGCCCAAGCTACGGTCCGGATGTAGTAGTCACATATGGCCAGACCCAGCTGTGCCATCGCGGGTTTGTATAGTTCTACTGTGTCTACCGTTCCCCTCGGGGAGCCCCTGCAAGCCGAGGACCTGCGAACGACCTGCTTGGTGCCCAGGCTCTGGCACACCCCGCTGGAGAGTCACTGGGGGTTGGAGGGCTGGGGAGAGAGTTTGAAATGGGATCTCTTGTCTAAGTGCACGACACTCGACCCTAACCAAAGGACAAGAAAAATCAAAAGGAGGAGAAAAAAAGGGACAGAGTAGCCCACCCTGTTCCCCAACCGCCCTTACTGAGCTCTGCCAGCCTGTCGGTACCATCAGGAAAACTCTCCAACTGTGTCTCAGGCACTAAAGTCTTTTTCTTAACCCCGCACAAATCCCAATATATTTGAATGCCAGTGCAACAGCATAACAGCGGGAATGTTATCTGTGAAACATTTTTCAAGAATATTTTCTACAGTAACTTTCAGGGGTTTTTTGGGGGGTGGGAGGGAGAGAGGTTCTTGTATTTAAAAGAAGTTGTACATCTTTGTTACAATGCAAGTGAATCTTTAAACATTTTTATTAAATTCTATTAAATGCTTATAAATCAATTTCTATGAAAAATACTGAAAATAAGCTAAAATTAGTTGTACAAAGTCGTTCAGGGATTTCAACCAAAATTATTAAAAACAGTACAATAAGAAACTGGTAACATCTTGAAAGAAATGTAATATTTTAAGGTTTGTGTGAAATAATTTTGTGCTTTTAGTATGTCTCTTACTCTGATATTTCATTATGTACATGTGACTTCAAAATCCCCCCCCCAAAAAAAAACAAACCAAAACAACAACAAAATACTAAAACATGCTAGTGCCAGACATTTCATAAAGAATTTCAACCTCTGCTACAATAATTCTAAGGAGCACTAACTGGTAAGTGGCTTTAGTGCTGGTTATCAAAACAGAAAAGGAAAACATGAAGTTGGGAGGGGAACATGAATGGAGCTAGAGAGGTACGTTGGGGATAGCTGTCATAACATTTCATTGTTTTAAATTCTTTATAATTTTAATTTTATATTAATTACAGCTTATTCATTTTGTATCCCAGCTGTAGCCCTCTCCCTTATTCCCTTCCATTCTCATCCTTCCTTCCTCATCTCCTTCCATGCCCTTCCCCAAGTCCACGGATAGGGGAGGTCCTCCTCCCCTTTCCTCTGACCCTAGCTTATTAAGTCTCATCATGACTGGCTTCATTGTCTTCCTCTGTGGACTGCTAAGGCTGTTCCCCCCCTCAGAGGGAGGTGGTCAAAGAGTCAGCCACTGAGTTCATGTCAGAGATAGTCCCTGTTCCCCTTACTTCAGTATTCCACTTGAATACTGCCATGGGCTACATCTATGCAGGGGTTCAAGGATATCTCCATTAAATTTTTAATACACAAAACACAGGTCATAGGTATAGGTATGTGTTTGGTTAATTTGTAGACATGCAGAATATTCTGAGCTTTTTGACTTCTCACTATCGCTTAGGGAAACTAATATTCTTTTTAAAAATTCAATATAAAGAGCTACTTTTTAAGTATCAGACTGCAGAAGTTCACCATCTTACTATGGTCTGTGTAACTGAAAACAAACCATCAGAGGATCAGAGGTGATCAGTCTTCGAATTATGCACAGAATAGTACATGAATTTTGAACTCAGAAAGGATATTACTTTTGGGAAGAGGGACCCATTCAGAGGAAAGAAGATGGCCAAGAGGGGCGCAAATAAGAATAAAGTGATATGTATGTATATATATTTATGTGTACGTTTGTGTGTATGCATGAATGCACACAGACACACATTTACATGGTGAGAAAGTGTTACAATGAAACCCATTCCATTATTTGATAACTAAAACCTAATTTTAAATACTGTTCATTATGAAAACTCTTTGCTGTCTGTATCCTAGCAAAGAAAAATAATTTTCTGTGTAATTGAAATTTTCAACACTGTGTAATTGAACAGTAGCAAGATCTAAGAGATTTAAGTATAGACTCCCATTTGTGTACAGAGCTAGACATCCTTTTTCGAGATAGGACATTTCTTATCTTAGATGCACAGCATTGTGACTATATATGAAATACACAGTATTACTTTGACCTCCAACTAGAAAGTAACTCAGATCTCATCTCTCCATTTCACATGAGAGCAGTGAGTTCCTTGCCGTTCACTTAGAGGACTCTGTGGTGGGAACTGTAGTGAAGAGAACATATATAAACATAAAATTGCTAGCAAGGATCTTGAATATTTTATGAGTATTTTTCTTGTTCATTTCTCAGTCAGGTCGCCTGTTGTGTTTGTTTTGTTTGCTTTTTTATGGGTTTTCCTTTAAGACAACCAAGCACATTCTGAGTGCACATTCATTATTTGTATGTATAAATTGCAGTTTATTAGACAAGGACAAAGTTTGCCTTTTCATTCTTTTAAAAGTAAATTTTACAAGGAAAAAAATTCTTTTATGAAACCTGAGTTATCTTTTTTTTCTTTCTTTTTTTTTCTGACTCCGAGTGGCCAACAATGAACAAGCCATGCATTTTCTCCTGAGTTTTCATACTAAAATTTCATTGCTTTGCTGTGTGTTTTAGTCCTAGAACTCATGATTAGTTCCTTGTGCTCTATGGTGAAAATGAGTGATACCGTGCATGCCGTCCATTTTTATTTTTATTTTTTTACAGTTATTTGTTGAAATGATTCCTTCATACTGTTGACTTCCTTTGTTTCTTTTCCAGACATCAGCCTGCAACTCTGTGTCCATCTCTTTCCGAGATCTCCATTCTGGACCATGGATCTCTATGTCCACTTTCTCCCTTATACTACTTCATTTCCTCATAGGGAAAACATTCTCTTTCTAAGGGGAACATGATTGACAATGCAATATTTAAATATTGCTGCCCCTACAAATAATATCAGAACTTAGGGTTTCAAACTCACAGTGGCTGCGAGCATTGTGCTAAATATGTTTTACCTAAAGGAATTTCTGAAGATATGGTACAGACATATTCATTATTTTTTAGGACCAGGGTGGAATAAAGGCACTTGCACATGTTAGAAAAATGCTATGCCATTAAACCATATCTTTAGGCTCAACAGACTTGAAAGATAGCAGAGCATGCCTATACATACATGTGCAAGACATGGCACAAGTCACTGTTTAGATATTGGAAAGCACATGGTCTGCAAGGCCTGGAACACTTGCCACAACAGCTTCTTGCATTGTGTGTCCCAAAGACACTCAAAGAAACCCCTACATTTCCTGAGAGTTCATGTCCCACTGACTGCAGTTACTTATCTGTCTCTATTTAACATGACTCATACCATTATGTGAAAGTCCAGTCCTTTGCCCAGAAAAGTGCCAGAGAGAGCTTTCTATCAGATTACTGTATATTTCTCCAAAATTAGCATATCCCCAGTCATGGTACAATGAACATCATAAAGTGTCGAAACACCATCAACTGGCTGTCTTTGAACTTGGGACAAACAGAGTTCCATGCATGTCCTCAGAACAGTAGACTGTGCATCCGGGGCACTTCTGGATCAGTTGTTCTCAGCTTTGATCACAAGGTGACTCATTGTGGTTGCTGAAACCTCCTTGCTAAGGCAGAAATCATACGTGTTGGGAAAGGCATAATCTGACATTATGGCTCTTTTGAATTATAGGAGAATGTGGCATCCTCCATTCTTTTCTTTTTTCCTCCCTTTTGACACCCTCCATTCTTAACCTCATGAACCTGTTACACAGGAGGAGTAGGCAAAAGCTACACAATAGTCTCCTTCTCTCAGTATATTAGCTGTTCATTGAGCCCAACAGATTGCTGGGAAAAACAGCTGGAAATTTCATGGATGACAGTGGCCATGCTGTAAACGTACAACCACTAAAAATTGTTTTACAATTTTATACACATAGAATATAGTTTAATCATATTCACCTCCATTACCTTCTCTTCCTGCCTTCCCACTTAATCTGGAGTCCTTCTGATTTACAAGAAGTCACCCCTGTCATTCTTTCATATATTTTGTTAATGAGTTTTAGAGTTGCTTGCATGTTCACCTGTGTGGATTTCTTTTACTGGAGCATAGACAACTCATCATTACCTACACCACTAATGAAAAATAACTCCCATTCCCCTAACAGCTCTTTAGTGCCAATAGCTGTTCAGCAATGGATATGGCCCTACTCCATCCAAACTAGAATGATGATGGCCTTATCGCTGTCCAATTTTGTACAGCATTTGTAAGTCAATGAGTGTGACAGTCATGTGTTGTGTGGCCACTGCACACTTGGAAGCCTCCAAAGTCTTATAAAAAGAGCACCATTTCCTAAACCCACAAAATTTGCAGAATTTATCATAGGTTCTGTGACCTAAGAAATGGGACCAATGGAGCTTTGCATCCCCACTGACTCACCAATGGTAAAGAGCTTGTGGTTTGGGGTGACGAATTGGGCATTAAATGTGCTTGAGTTTCCCCCATGTGAAAGGAAATTTAAGTAGATACCCTTTAAGTACATACCTCAGCCCTGCAAATGTAACCTCCTTGGGCTTCCTAATCTAAAAATATATATAAATTAAAAAAAAAGTCGATGTCAATAAAAATCACAGTAGCAAATTCCAGACCTTAACGTTGTGTTTCATTCACAAAATTACTAAAAATATCCCATTGTATTTTGTTCAGGATATTTTTACCTGATGTGTGTTAAAGCCAATTGATTGCATCCTTTTAAAATTTCACTTCATTTACTTTGCATCATAAGGGTGACACCTCCCTCCTCTACTCCCAGTGCTCTCTTCCTTTCCTTCTACCTTTCCAACTCCCCTTTCCCCCAGAAAAGGGGAGCCCATCTGTCCCCATATCAACCATCCCCAGAACATCAAATCACATCAGGATTGTGTATATCAACCCCTGATGTCAGGCAAGGCAGCCCTGAAGGGGTAATTGATTTAAAAAGAAGGCAATAAAGCCCATGTTAGAAACAGCTCCCTCCCCTCCACTCACCAGGCAACCCATATGAAGACCAAGCTACCTATCCCATTGACCACATATGTTCAGGAGGCCTAGGTACAGACCATACATGCTCCTGAGATTTGATGTCTCAGTCTCTGTAAGCCCCCACATGTGTTGGTTAGTTGTCTCTGTTGGTCTTCTTGTAAGGTTCCTATCCTCTCCAGGTCCTTTCATCTTTCCCCCAGTATTTCCACAGGATCCCTGGAGCTCTGCTCCCAGCATCTGTCTCCATCCACTGCCGACTGGGGCCTCCAAAACAGCCAAGCTGTCTACACGCATAACAGAGCATCATTAATAATGTCAGGGGCTGACCCTCTACTCAGGAGTAGGAATTGATTAGATCTTAACATCAATGTCTGTACCATCGTTGAAAATATAGGGGGGGGGTGTTTTATATTTCCCAAATTTCATTTTCAATCACTTTTGTTCCCAAATATTTTAAATAAGAAACACTCAACATTTAGAAAAATTATTACTGAGAAAATAGTTCACTGTACTTTCAGAGTCGTTTTGGAGCTTATGCAGAAAATCACACTTTTAAGTTTTTTGAGTTCTTAATCTAGCTTTAGTGAAGTGATGTTGTATCAACCCTCCCCAGCACATCAGGTCACATCAGGATTCAGGATATCCTCATCCCCTGAAGCCAGGCAATGCAGTCCTTCCAGGAGAAATTGCTCCAAAAGTGGCAAGAAAGTCTACTTTAGAAACAGCCCCTGTTTCTGCTCGCCAAGCAACCTCTTGGCTTCCTAAACAGACCCTAAAAGCTTTAAGGCTTTTAACTTACAGGTTTACAATCTGGCCACCAGAGGGCCGCATAGCCCCAGCAAAGCTAAAGTTAGTATTATCAAAATTTTTTAAAAGTTGTTTTATGTAGTGGCCACCAGAGGGCAGACGAGAACAATCTTAAATTGAATGAGAATGAAGAAAGTATGAAGTTGACAGCTAAGTTTTAAATGGCTGGGGAGGAGAACAATTTGCTTTTTATTGGCAGGTAGAGAGGCAAATTCTCAACAGCGTAAAGCAGATGAATGGGTTACAAGCTAGGAGGATCAACTGCGGTGTTCTACACAGCTAGAATTAATATCTTCTTGACTGAGGCAAACACATTTTAGAAGGATAATAGTAATATGCACATATTTGAAATGGGCAAACATAGATTTGAGCCCCCAGGAGACAGTTATATGGATATTATTGCAGACATTTCCATCACGGAGAATTGCTCCTATGCACTTACTTTTAAATAGAGAAAGGCATAATAATTTTTTAAAAAGAAGAAAAAAAAACCTAAAAATTTATGCAATCTACATGCAAGTTCTGTGATTTTTGTTTTGTTTTGTTTTTACTGTTTATTTCTCAGTTGGGACATTTGTATTCTATGTATGGAATTGTGAATTTTAGATGCATAATCTTTATCATCTATGTGGTATGCAGATATTTATCCAAGGCTGAAGAGCAGTGAATTCGACAGAAAGAAAAGATTATTTGAGTAAAGAATTAATTATTTTTTTCACAGATCATGCATTTTTTGTCTCACATAATGACCCATCAATAAACCCACAAGCTCCCACCATTCACCTGCAAATTTCATGATTTCCTTTTTTTGTTTTGTTTTGTTTTATCGCTGAGTTGTGTAGATGTACCACAATTTCTGTATCCATTCCTCAACTGAGAGGCATTTGGGCTGTTTCCAGCTTCTGGCTATTTGGCTATTATAAGTAAAGCTGCTGCAAACATGGTTGAGGAGATGTCCTTGTTGTATACTTCAGTGTTTTTTGGATATATGTATAGGAGTGGTATAGCTAGATATTGAGGAAGTGCTATTCCTAATTGTCTGAGAAAGCGCCAGATTGATTTCCAAAGTGGTTTTATAGGGTTACATTCCCACCAGCAGTGGAGGAGGGTTCCCCTTTCTCCACATCCTCTCCAGCATGTGTTGTCACTTGAGTTATTCATCTTAACCGTTCTGACAAGTGTAAGGTAAAATCTCAGGGTCATTTTGATTTGCATTTCCCTGATGACTAAGGACATTGAACATTTATTTAAGTGTTTCTCTGCCATTCGATATTCCTTTATTGAGAATTCTCTGTTAGCTCTGTAACTCATTTTTTAATTGGATTACTTGATTTGTTGTTGTTTAACTACTTGAGTTCTTCAAATATACTGGATATTAGTCCTCTGTCAGATAAAGGGTTGGTGAAGATCTTTTTTCAATCTGTAGGTAGTCGTTTTGTTTTGATGACAGTGTGCTTTGCTTTACAGAAGCTTTTCAGTTTCATGAGGTCCCATTTATTGATTGTTGCTTTTAGAGCCTGTGCTGTTGGTGTTCTGTTCAGGAAGTTGTCTCGTGTGCCAATGAGTTCAAGGCTCTTCGCCAGTTTTTCTTCTAGCAGGCTTAGTGTGTCTGATTTTATATTGAGGTCTTTGATCCACTTGGACTTTAGTTTTGTGCAGGTTGATAAGTATGGGAACTGGAAAACATCATCCTGAGTGAGGTACCCCAGAAGCAGAAAGACACACTGGGTATATACTCACTCATAAGTGGATACTAGACATATAATATAGGATAAACATACTAAAATCTGCACACATAAGGAAGCTAATCAGGAAGGAGGACTCTGGCTAAGATGCTCAATCTCTATTCAGAAGGGCAAAGAGGATGGACATCAGAGGAGGGAGACAGCAGGGAACAGGACAGGAGCCTACCACAGAGGGCCTCTGAAAGGCTCTACCCTGCAGGGTGTCGAGGCAGATGTTGAGACTCTTAGCCAAACTTTAGGCAGAGTACAGGGAAACTTATGAAAGAAGTTGGAGATAGTAAGACCTGGGGAGGACAGGAGCTCCATAAGGATGGCAACAGATTCTAAAATTCTGAGCACGGGGTCTTTTCTGAAACTGATACTCCAGCCAAGGGCCACTCATGGAGATGGCCTGGAACCCCTGCACAGAGGTAGCCTATGGCAGTTCAGTATTCAGGTGGCCTCCATAGTAATGGGGATGGGGACTGTCTCTGACAGGAACTGATTGGCCTGTTCTTTTATCACCTCCCCCTGATGGGGGAGCATCCTTACCAGACCACAGTAGAAGACAGACAATGCAGCCACTCCTGATGAGACCTGATATACTAGGATCAGAGGGAAAGGGAGGAGGACCTCCCTTTTTGGTAGACTGGGAGAGGGAATGGGTGGGAATCTACATGCTTGATCTTTCCCCTGCATCTTTTTGTTTGGCCAAAAGAGAAAACATTTCTTTGCAGATATTCATGTTTTTCTCATAGCATTTTTTAAATGGTGGTGTATGGTACTGAATCTATAGGGAGGATTTACAATTTTACACCCATTTCTTGCCTCTTCTGTTACTGCATTAATAAAGGAACCCTCCAATGACATGGTACAAGTAGGCAGTTCTGTTCTTTACATACATTTTTTTTTGTCTTGAGAACAATTGAACCCAGGCCCTTCCACATGCCAGGCAAGGGGTGTACAATAAAGTACAACTTCAGCCATATTATTCTTATATGCAAGCAGAGAATATGCTACCACGCTTATGTTGTGGGAATAACAAAAGCTCCTTTATTTCTATAGCAGGGAAACACCACTTTCTCACACTGCATTTTCCCAAGAGACTCAACCAAGGTACATAGCTCTTGTCTTAGGGGTACAACACCTGTGATATTTGTTGTTTCTTCTCAGTGCTACCCATGCAACTATGTAAAATCCAAGGCCCTACTCCTCCATGTAACTTCAGTGAAAAGTTATCCATTAATTTATTATTTCATCCTCCAGGTGAGCCTATCTTGCCCATGCGAGAGGGGCCAGCAGAATATCTATTGGCTGCCATAGAATTGTGCTCAAGTGGCTAACACAAATGTTTTCTTTAAAGTATCCTTGTAAGAATAGAAATCAATTGAAGATTCAGACTGAAATACATGCAGTTAAAGACACTGATTTTGACAAAGCTACCAATAGCACACATTGTGGAAAGAGAGCCAGAGCCAACAAGTAGTTTTGAGAAAGTTCACTATAAAAGAACAAAACTATGCATTTATCTCTTATAGTTCACAAAATATCAACTCAAAATGGATCAAAGACATCAATGTCAGACCTCAAAATCTGAAAGTGCTAGAAGAGAAGGGCTTCAGTTACTCTGGAAAGAACTGACAGTTGGTTCTTCACAATATGAAAGCCTTATTACAGCACCAGAGATGATGTATTCCATAACATACATACACTCATATACATATAACAGATATAAATATGTAATAACATATCATATACATATATTCATATATAAATGGGGTTTCTTCAGAAGCCAAGAAATGAGGAAGATGCTACTGGTAAAAGGATGTCTTCTTAATAAAGGGAGAGACTAACATATAAGTATTATGAGAATAGAGAGGAGGGATTGCGGTAGGAGACAGAAGATTAAAGGACAAAGAAGAGGAATAAATGAAACAAGGCATTACAAAAGGTACACAGGAAGGTATTATCTTGTAAACAAATTAAAACAGAGTTTATTATTTTTAAGTTGGAAGGGAGATTCTCTGTTTTGGTTAAGTTTTCTCAACATGGAACAAGTTGAGGTTATCTGGAAGAGTGAACCACAATTGAGATAATGTCTCTATCAACTTGACCAGGAAGTCTTTGGAGGCATTTTCTCGATTAATAATTGATGTGGGAGGGTTCAGTATGCTTCCAGGTGTCATATCTGGGCAGGTGGTTTTGTGTTCTATAAGAAAGCAATCTGAGCAAGCCACAGGAAGAAAGCCAGTATGCAGTTCCTCCATGGCTTCTGTAACTATGTCCCACTTCCAATTTCCTGGTTTGAGTTCCTGTCCTGACTTGTATTCAAAATGGTCTATAAGCTGCAAGATAAAATAAACACTTTTCTCACCAAGTTGCTTAGTGATCCTGTTTACCTTAGCAATAGAAAGCAAATCAAAACACCATGCCAGGATGGAAAAGGCTGCAAAGATGCACCGTGAATGTCTTTTTCCAAGATAAGGTAATTAGCCAATTAGCCTTTGTATCTGCAACATTCCAATCTTTTCACAGCATGGGAGTTCTAATCACTGTCTCTGTACACACAACTTCTTTTCAGGAGGTTTTGTTCACAGATGACTACTCAGGTTTTTTTGTTTGTTTGTTTGTTTGTTTTTTGTTTTTGTTTTTGTTTTTGTTTTTTATGTAGAGAATTAACCAATTCAGAATCTGGGTGCAGTTAAGTACCTTGACACAGCTTTGGAGCATAATTTATTTTTTTTTCTATTACCAATGATACCCCCCCTTTTCTTTGGAAACTGAATCACTAACAGACCAGAGTGTTCAGTGCTATTTTTCTTTAGAGTTTTGTAAATCACTATAACATTGTCAAGAATGTGGAAATTGTGCAGATCCTGTGGTTGTGTATTCTTCTACCCATCTTATAACTATGCTCCAGTAGCTCAGACATGAGACACTGTCTACAAGAAGAGAGCATAAAATTCCCTAACCTGCTTTCTCTATAATGTTCACCCATGTGTCTTCCTGAACAATCTATCCTGCCTTGTGTGTCCTGACCCCGTCTCTTTTGTGCCACATTTTTTTATATTATAGGGGTTCTTGGCCATCAAATGCTAGCTTTAATTACCACATTGTTATGCCGGAGGCTCCTTAGTAATGCTGGTAATGAATGGGCCAGGTTGAATCTACCCAAAAGCTACTGGAGAACCTGTTGAGGAAAAGAGGAGAGTGCACTTTCTTCCAGTGAGAAAAAGAGTGTGGGGGTTGTGGTGGTTAAATCCTGTCATTAATTTGAACAGCTGGGATTTTCTCAAACTCTGAAGCTACACAAAGGCATCAAAGGGAATCTAGCCCAGGAAATAGAAATTGCTGAATTCTTTTCCCTAGAGTCCTTGGTCAAACTATCAAAGCCTCTTGTCAGTCATAGTGATTGGTGACTTGCCTAGATCCATTATCTTTAAGCTTCAAGGTCTCAGGCAAACAAAAGGAGGTATAGAATAATTGGAAGACCATGGAGGACATTCTCTTTCATGTCTTGCTAGAGCAATTTGTGGCTATTCGACATCCACTGATTAAGAATCTTAACTAAACAGTTGGGCAAAATGGTTCATTCTTGTTATCTCTGGGAATAAAACTATTTATGTGAAACTTGTGCTTTCTCATAAAGGTCATCCATGGAGCTTAATGTGAAATAAACTTTCCAATCAGAGAAAGCAATGCACACAGACATATCATGAGGAATGTGTTTGGGAAGCAGAAATGGTTTGTACTGAATGTTAAGGAGAGTAGAGAAAATGAGATAGAAAAGGAATGTTGAGCCTAGATTCCCTAGATCTGTATAGAAAATGACGAAGCATCTATCATTCATTATACTTGTTACCGAAGACCCATCTAGAAATTTGTAAACAAGAAAAACACATGGTTTTATTGTGGTATTTGATTTTTTAACCCTGTTTTAATATTTATTTTAAATTTTTTTTATTTCTTTTTCTGTGGGTGAGTGCACATGAGAGCAAGTCCCCAAGAAGGATAGAAAAAGGGTGTCAGATACACTGAAGCTGCCCAGTGTAAGTACTGGGGACCAAACAGAAATCCTCTGCAACTGGTATGCTCTTATGCGCTTAACTAATGATCCTGATCTCCAGCCCCATGATATTTTTACTATTAAAGGATAGTTGAGTTTACTTTTGAGGGAGAGTGGGTACCCATGAATAATTAATAAAAGTCAGGAAAGATTACTTTATGGTAAAGTGAAACATGGTATATGCTCTTAAATAAATCAAACCTATAAAATTGTATGTGTACGTATTCATGTAGTAATTATTTATAAAATATTCAGCTTTATCATTAGTAAAACTAAAATTATACCGAATTCCCAAATTTTAAATGTTAATACAATATCAACAGCTAAAATTCATAATATGCAATATTTATGTCTGAATTTAAATTTTGCTACATTTATAAGATATCAATAAAAATAAATTAAAATCTGAAACACTTCTTTTTTCAAGCATTTCAGATTAAGAATTCTCAATCCACAGTACAATTATGATGCTGTGAAAACATGGCTCGTGGATTTGGTAGAGAGTTTGAGACTCTTTGAGATAGTATCCAGAAGACAGTAGAGCAGACTTTTGAATTTTCAGTGTATTTTCAGTGAAGAAGTTGAGATGTGAAAGTAAAAAAGGAAAGAAAGAAAGAAAGAAAGAAAGAAAGAAAGAAAGAAAGAAAGAAAGAAAGAAAGAAAGAAAAGAAGGAAGGAAGGAAGGAAGGAAGAAAGAAAGAAAGAAAGAAAGAAAGAAAGAAAGAAAGAAAGAAAGAGAGAGAGAAACCTAGAGATACTGATATTAGAAAGAGTGCACAGATTAAGAGGGAACCAGTTTCACCTTCCAAATGTATCTAATGCAATATGACTCTATATAATCTAAGTAGCAGGGTATTCTCATTTCTTTAGAAACTTTCTTATTTAAAAATGTAAGCAGATGGTTTTGCATTTGTTTGGGGCTTTTGCTTTCTCTGCCATTCATGTTTATTTATTTATTTTTATGTTCAGTGCTTTAAATACAATTTTTAGTAAAAGATTATAAAGTACCAAACCTGTAACTTAGTACAGTGATTGCTTTCTGTTATGATGTTATTATTACACAATGGATTTACATAAAGTGTCAGCTTGAATACTGACACAAATAACAGGTTTCTCGATAAACTTTGATGTTGATGAAGTACAGAAATAATTAAAGTACCAAAAGATGCCTTTTAATGTATTAGCCACAAGATGGTGATATGATGAATAGAACTATGGAGAAAGTAAACTACTCCCCCCCCACTTAATTTCCTTTGTAATTTCATGAAATTCAAAAGTCTATTTCTCCTTGTTGCCACCAGAGGGAGATATAGGATCTAATTTGTAGCCTACTATTTGCAGCTGAAGATTTTTGTAGTAGAGTGCAGGGAATCTTTTCAAAGAAAGGGGAGATAGAAAAGACCTGGAGGAAACCATTTGGACACTGAGCTGCCATGGGCTACATCTTCGCAGGGGTTCTAGGTTATATCCATGCGTGGTCATTGTTGGAGAAACAGTCTCATAGAAGACCCCCTGTGCCCATATATATTTGGTCCTTGTGGAGCTCCTGTCCTCTCCAGGTCATACTAACTCCCCCTTCTTTCATATGATTCCCTGCACTCTGCCTAAGGTTTGGTTATGAGTCTCAGCCTCTGCTTTGAAACACTATTAGGTAGAGTCTTTCAGGGGCCCTCTGTTGTAGGCTCCTATTCTGTTACTTACTGTCCTGGTACTGTCTCTTGACATGAACTCAACGGCTGGCTCTTTGACCTCCCTCCTACACCCAAGGGAGGAGAATCCTTGCTAGGCCACAGAGGAGGACATTGCAGCCAGTCCTGAAGAGACCTGATAAGCTAGGGTCAGATGGAAGGGGAGGAGGATATCCCCCATCAGTAGACTTAGGGAGGGGCAGGGAGAAGATGAGGGAGTTTGGGTGGGATTGGAAGGGAAGGAGGGAGGGGGCTACAGCTGGGATACAAAGTGAATAAGCTGTAATTAATATAAAAATAAAAATTTAATAAAAAAGAAAGACCTGAAGGGGACAGGAACTCCACAAGGAGAGCAACAAAACCAAAAAATCCTGGCCCAGGGGTCTTTTCTGAGACTGATACTCTAACCAAGGACCATGCATGGAGAAAACCTAGAACTCCTGCTCAGATGAGCCCATGGCAGCTCAGTCTCCAAGTGGGTTCCCTATTAATGGGAACAGGGACTGTCTCTGACATGAACTCAGTTGCTGACTCACTGATCACAGTCCCCTGAAGGGGGAAGCAGCCTTACCAGGCCACAGAAGAAGACAATGCAGCCAGTCCTGATGAGACCTGATAGGCTAGGGTCAGAGGAAAAGGAAGGAGGACCTCCCCTACCAGTGGACTTGGGGAAGGACATGAGAGGAGTTGAGGGAGTGAGGGTAGGATTGGGAGGGGACAAGGGAGGGGGCTACATCTGGGATACAAAGTGAATAAACTGCAATTAATAAAAAATAAATAAATTTAAAAATAAAACCTTAAAAGAATAATTACTTTTCATTTACTACAAAGTGACAATGATTCTCAGTCACATCATATTAATCAAAGGGGCACACATTCTACTATGCTGTAATTTTCGACAGAGCTGGAATTGAAGGAAATCATCCCCAGGAAGCTAAGAACTCTCCCTATTACAGAATAGCAACAAGCATATGTGCAGAATATATTGTCCTATACTGGATTGCCAACCATAATCTCATGTAGTGCTTTATACAGTCATATTTATAAGACAAAAGCTACACACAATTGCTTATGAATACTGTACTCCTAATGAAAGGTACAGTATGGATTACTCTCACACTGCACATGCATATGGAATACATAGATAAAATTTTTTGTTCATTTTTTTAGTTGTTTAGTCTGTATTGTAATATATATATATATATATATATATATATATATATATATTACATTCTGGATGCAAGTTCTTCACTGAATATGTGATGTGCACACATTTTGTTTTATTCTTGTGATTTCTTTTGAGTTTCTTTTGTGAATCCACTGCCAATTATCTCAGTTGTATATCTCCTCGTTTGTTGCATTCCATGTATATTTCCTCAGAAATCAGATCATACCATGTATGCTTATCTATTCTTCTGTTCTCCACTCTATATGGTAGGTATGTTTTCTCATTCTTTCACTCATGTAGTACAGGTACAGCTTAGCGTAAAAATAATTTATTTCCAGTCATTGTAAGAGTTTTAGGCTGGGGAGATGGCTCAGGGGTTAAGAGCATGGTCTGCCCTTCCTAAAGGACGCGGGCTCAATTCCCAACGCCCACATGGCAGCTCACAACTGTCTGTAACCTCAATTCCAAGGGACCGGACACCCTCACACTAACAAACTTGCTTTCTTAAAGGCTTATACAGTATGATACAAACATAGATATATTTATCATATAAGGACTAAGAAGCAATTAGCATCTCTTTACAAAAGAAGCACATAGAAAACGTTTTATGTTAATTTAATTTTCACTTTGGAAGCAGAATTTAGAAGTAATTACAACACTGAGAGAAACCAAAATGTTAAACCTCTTATAAATGTAAAGAACATCACAACGAATCTTCTGATCTATGTTTCATATATACAATAACAAAATAATTATTTAGTAAATACAGACAGATATGAACGAGATGAATGAGGGCTTCATATAGTAGGATTGCTGAAATACTAGGCTTTTTTCAATTTGAATAAAACTAAAAATAGAAGAAATGTCAAGAGAATTTCATTGACCATTGTAAGTTAACACTCCATATAAACTGCATAACTCTGTAAAAGAGGGCACTTATTATGCATAATTTTGTATGTACTAGACTCTTATGCCTTTAACTCCATATATTTGCATAAAATATTAATTTCAGAATTACAACTGTATAAATTTCT
>REGO01000681.1:512264-523295 GCA_010120015.1 Rhombomys opimus | reverse complement strand
AAACAGGGTCAGATGAAATGGGAGGATGTCCTCCCCAATCAGTGGACTTGAAAAGGGGCAGGGAGGAGATGAGGGAGGGAAGGTGGGATTGGGAAGGAATGAGGGAATGGGATACAGCTGGGATACAGAATTAATAAAATGTAACTAATAATAAAAATTGAAATAAAAAAGAGGCTAAACAAGAAGGAGGACCCAGGGTAAGATGATCAATCTTCACTTAGAAAGACAAATGGGATGGACATTGGAAGTAGAAGAAAACAGGAAACAGGAAAGGAGCCTACCACAGAAATCCTCCGAAAGACTCTATCTAGCAGCATATAAAAGCAGATCCTGAGAGTCTAAATCAAACCTTCGGCATAAGTCACTGTTTATAAGTGTTTGGGTTTTTATTTTATTTTATTTTATTTTATTTTATTTTATTTTATTTTATTTTATTTATGTGTATGTATATTTGTGAATGTGCCCAAATAAACCAGGATAGAGCCTAGAGATTAAGTTAAGGGCAGTAGTGATCCACCTATTGTGGGTTCTGGGAACTAAACACTAGAGCTAGGTAAGATCTTCCGGCCACATATTTTATCATCTCTCTCTCTCTTCCCATATTCCGGAGAGAGAGAGAGAGAGAGAGAATAACATTAAGGAGTTGGTTCTCTCCTTCCACCATGTTGGTCTTGAAAACAGAGTCAAGTCCCCAGACATGTTAGCAAATATCTTTACCCAAGAAACCATCCCCCTGCCCCAATCATAATTTTTAATCCATCATTAGTCTTACACTTATGAAAACTGGTATTGGTCTTTTAAAGACCATGCCTCTTTTTTCTTAGTGTATTACAGTGACTAAAAGTTTTTTTTTTTTCTCTTAAACATTCAATGCTGTACTTGAAGCAAATATCTTGTCTGTATGCTGGAGTTGAGTTCAGATGCGTACTATGTAAAGGTGAACAAATGCATCCCTCGGTAATTTCAATGTTGTATAAACACCATGGAATGGAGAGTTTCTGCACAAGCTCTGATGGAGTAGTGCCAAGAGTTTACATTTTTGAGCTATTAAGACAATATGTACAAGCTTGATTTTATTACAAGGCACATTTTTGTTTCACATCAATTTTTATGGTTAGTTTAAGCTATAAAATAAAAACATGAAAATATAGTGGATTAGTCATGGTTGTCTAGAACAGTGGTTCTCAACCTTCCTAATAGGGTTGAGAACTCCTGTTCTAGAGTAACAGAACTTATAAACTGAATCTTTACATTTTAAAAGAGATCTTGTTAGAATCATATGCAGACTGTGGTCCAGCTAATACAACAAATGGATGCCCATGAATGGAAAGACAAAGAATTCAGTAGTTGCTCAGGCCAGAAGATGAGCTGTTTCAGCTGGTCTTCAGTAAATGCTCAAATCTTGAAGTAGTAGGCTCTGATGCTAGTGTAGGAATGGACTTGAAAGCAAGATGAGGGCAAACAGACAAAGAAAAAAAGCTTCCCTTTTATGTCCTTATATAGGCTTCTACAGAGGGTGTGGCTCAGATTAAAGGCATGTGTCTTCCTACCTCCAAGATCTAGATTTAATGTGGATCTACCTACTCAAAATTCAGCAAAAAACCCTCACAGGTGTGCCCTCCACTTTGTGTTTTAGTTAATTCCAGCTATAATCAAGTTGACAACCAAGAATAGCCATCGCAAATAATATAGTATATATGAACTGCCAAAGAAAGAAACAGCTTCTGCCTTCAATAAAGGAAACATGGTATATCGTAGAGTCAATTATGGATGACCATGGCCCAAAAAGGTAGATTCAGGTCTCCCCAGGTACCACATTCCTATGAACTAGCAATCACATGGCATTTTTTTCATAGTAGCAGAAAAAATGAAAGCCATAAATCAAGACACTTTTTAAGAACATTGGTGAGCACATAAAGTAGGCAGGTTATTGAAAAATGATAGAACACTGACATAGGTCGTATATGCAATAAGACAACACTCTAAGCTCTGTGATTGGTGGAAAAGTATGGTTTTCTTAACACTTTGCAATTTGTTTGTCAGGATGTTAGATGTGCTTCATTTGTTAGTCACAGGAGGTTAGGTTCTGCAAAGGGAATGATTATTTAGTACAATAAACATATTTTAAGATTAATTAATAATTAGAATATGGGCCTTTAACCTTCCGATATCTCTATATTACCAAAGTTCTAATCACCCAGCCTTTGCAAATTAGATAGAAATTCTTTCCAAGAATTCTCATTCACAATAGCAATAACTTATTTGAATAATACTATTATTCAATTTGTAACTACATTGACTATGTCAACATCACTACAAGCAATATGATGATATATTACAAGAAAATATCACCAGGTGATAGGATGTTTAAACTCTATTACAGCTATATTGGACCTCATATATGTGGTCTATCAAACATCACCACACTGCACATGGATGTACCTACCTTAATAACGTATAACCGACATCTTGCATATTTTTTTTTATCTGTAGTATCAAACTTTTAAAACAGGAAGGCTAGAATAAAGCTGTGGATAGTAGGCAGACTTCTCTCACACAGAATTCTCTGGAAAAAGGGCTTTTCTAGTTCAGATTTGCCAGGAGCTTCTGCTCTAATGTCCATATCTAGACTTCCTTGAACTCACTTCTTTTCCTGATGCCAGAGAGTGGAGTGCTTCCCTGCACATTCAGTGTTCTTACGGCTCTAAAAGAAAATCGTATTAAAAGAGAAATAATTGTTTGAAGCCTTTTACTCTTCGTAGATACATTTATAAACAGTATTTTATATGGAATGTATAAAGTTAAACATATATGACATTGCTCAGAAGCCCTTAATGCACTTAAGGACCTTCATGCCTGGTAATTTATATGGCTCCACTTTTCTTCCTAAAATGTGATAATACCAACATTGTCATACAGGTGATCTACAAAAATTCAATAAACTCTCAAAATGTCTGGTGACATTTGTGATATGACAACAGTGAATTTGTTTATTTTAAAATATTTCATTTATTTATTTATTTATTTATTTATTTATTTAATTCCTTTTGCTTTTCAAGACAGGGAAGTGATTACAGAGTTGGCAACAGAGCCCATGTCAGAGACAACCCCTGATCTCCTTACTAGGGTACCCAGATAGAGACTGAGTTGCCTATGGGCTACATCTGAGCAGGGGTGTAGGTCTTCTCCAGGCATGGTCCTCTGTTGATGCGTCAGTTTCTGCAGGATCCCTGGGCCCAAATTTGTTGGCTTTGTTGGTCTCCTTATGGAGCTCCTCTATCCTCCCGGTCTTCTATCTCTCCACTCTTCCATAACACTCTCTGTGCTCTGCCCAAAATATAGCTGTGAGCCTTAGTATAGTATAAAAAGTTGTAAATAAAAAGAAGTTTTAAGTTCAGATTCTGAGTAATACTTTGAGGTGCCCAGTAGAGGGCCCTTTAGTTTCATTTGTAAGTTGTTTATTTGGGAAATGTTCCTTCACAGTTCTGTTCTTTGACTGCCCTCCATGAGCAAAGTTAGCTGAAGGGGACCAGGGCCAACTCAGGAACATTAAGAGCCACCTCATGAATCAAGATGGATGAAACCTTAATAGGTTTTTATCCTAAATTAGTGACCATGGAGGGGGCAGAAATGAAGGCAGAGAACAGAGAAAAGGCTGCTACAATGTTGAGCTTTGGGGGTGGGGTAGAAAAAGCCATGCAGTACAAGATGGGAGTACTGGTCTTATCTGAAAGCATTTCTGGGAGGAAGACAGGGTTTCCAGGCTTTAGCATGAACAGGCAGAGTGTGGAGATATTCTTGTATCTCTTTGAGTGTTATGACAGTCAGTGAGAAGGTGGCAATGTTTTTGTGGGTGTTACTCCAACTCAGAAAGAAAGTTCATGAAATGGGCTACATGTGCAGTGGAGTAAAGATTGCTGTGGACATGAGGGCTCCACTTTTGCATCTAGAAAAAACATTTTTTTTTATCACTGTGTTGATTTCAAACTCATGTTTGCAAAAATGTTTGGCTAACATATGACCATGACAAGGATCAAAAAATATTAGGACCCCATGCACCATCAGCTCTCTTTATGAGGAGGTATTCCTCTTTACTACAAATTGTTTCTATTCAGTACATCTCCATGTGATGATATTCATTTTTGGTAAAATATTTGGAAGTATGAAGCCGCTAATAATGTCATCAATTGAATTGATTTCAGGATCAATTGTAGCAATTTCCATCACAACTTTATTCACATCTGCTGCTCTATGTAGTTTTATTTTGTTTTATGTCAGTTTAGTCAATAGAAACTAACACTGATCTAATAGTTCTATCTTTGACTTTTAGAGAGATACAAGAGCTCAGCAGTTATTGTCGTTTGTATATCTAATATTTCCCACGTATTTATTCAGAGGAGTTTTGTGGCATATAATGGAGGCATTGTATGGTTAAAATCTTTGTTTGGCACTTATCTACTTTTTTGTACTTTTGGGAAATTGGCTTTTGAATATTTTTCCACTTTTTGCACTGTGTTTTGACATATCCTGGCAATTTGGTTTCTGCTTCCTGCTTTCACAGTGTGGGATGTTAAACTCTTCTGTGGAATATTTAAATAATTTAGTTTTATAAGCATAATTGAAAATGTCTTTTGTTACTTCTCATATACATGATATGATCTGTCACAGCTTCCCAGCTGTGTGACAAAGTGGTTTTTATTAACTGTAGGCTATGCAGGAGCCAACTGTGCCTTAGCTATAGTTTCAAAGTCAAATGATGCTAGCTTCTACATCTTAATGTGTGGGAGACTTTATCTAGTGCCTACACACAAGCAAGCAAAGAAATTAGAAAGTTATATAAATAACAATAGAAATTTCAATTTTTGCTAGATCCACTGCACTATATCCATGTGCCAGTTTATCATCATGGTACGTGACTTTTCAACCAAGGTATTGTAAAATTTTAATGTTGCCAAGGATTCTCTTACCCTTCAAAATTTAGTAAAACATTCTCATAGTGGATTCTTGGCGAAATCAGGAAGGTCAAGGTTGTAGTAGGGGCCAACTCCCCTACAAAGTTTGCTTTGCAATGGCAGGATAGAGTTTGCCATTCTGTTCTAAGTGGCAGGGTAGCAGGACAAAGGGTAATAGTATTCCTTGAGTAAAGCTTGGGGTGGACATCGAGAATTGTTTGAAGTAAGCCTATTACATGAGAGAGAAAAATTCTGGGACTTAAACAGAAGTAAAATTATGGGAAAAGACCTGATGCAAATAGTTTGACCGACTGTTTGTTTATATGGGGAATTAGCTTAAGCTTTACAGGGTAGACAGTCTCGGAAGCAGCTGCACAACCGAGAAACGGCCACAAGGTGGCAGAAGAGTTCCACCATTGCTGCTTCCCTCCCCGCTCTCTGCTTTTTAGGAAGACATGGGGTTGGATTTCTTGATTCATACAGATGATGTTGCACGCAGAAGCCCTCTGTCCCTGTCTGAAAGTTGTGACCTTCAGACAGTCTTTTCATGTGCAGTACATTCATACGCACATGAATTCATCCCTCAGGACACTAGCTGGTAAGCCCTCTGCCAGTTCCTCTCCTTGCAGATCTGTAACTAAAGACTGGCTACAAGATATCCACTTTCTCTCAGGAGTTTCTCACAGAATGCCTCATCTCAAGGAAGTGCCCTAAAGTTGCTCACCCTCACCTTGGAATGGCCACCTGTAATCTGCAGAATTCTCAACTCTTTAAACCTTGTTTTTCCTCTTTTCTGGTAGGATCCTGATATTTTCCCAGGAACAGGTTTCCATTCTGGGACCAGGGTAGTGTGTTGATATGTCAGATGAATCTTCCATGGACCAGGATACTGATATGAATATCTTGGAATTTTATTTTTATATAATTAATTTATTTTATTTTTATATAATTAATTTATTTTTTATTCACCTTACATCCTGGTAGTAGCCACATCCCTCCTTCCCTACCATTCCTGCCCCTCCCTCCCTTCCCATTTCCCCCTAGCTCAGAAAAGGGGACCTCCCTTTCCCATCTGTTTGGAGTTTTTTTGTTTGGTTACTAAACCTGGATTTTTATGCTCCTGAGGTACATTTTCCCCTTTTCCAAATACCCATGAGGAGGTTTTCTGCTTGGAATTATAATTTTATTAGTGTGCCATCATATATGCAGTTTAATTAACCCATTTGTGTCTGATTGTCTCACATACAAAATACACATTACGTCTAATTTGAAGGAGTATTGTGAAAATTAAATCAGAGGGGACATACAACCCCCTCTTAATTTGGAGTGTCTTGTGAAGTTTTACTTTCACTTTAAGAAAATTTCTGGCTTCACCACCCACCACAATCACTACATCCCTTTAAAGATGAATGGAGTACTCTTTTGGGAAGCTGTCGGCACCCAGGGTTTTACTATCACTGATAGTTATCGCCCACCATCCTGGTTTACAATTAGAATAAAGACAAACACTCAATGTTATATTAAAAGTATATTTATATAGATATAGATCTTTACTTTTCCCCAGACAATATTTTTACTGATGAGTCATATTTACAACCAAAAATTGACTATTATGATTTTATGTAAACAGAATGAGACAAATAGACTGTCACTTCATTTCACAAAGGCAGCACAACCCTGATACTAAAACATATCAATTAGGCACAAAACAGAGAACCACAGATCTCATTTAAAAATACAGATGCCAAAATACAGTTTAGCAGCAAGGTTAGGTCATCATCTCAGAAGACTGTACAAAAGCTTTGGCAAATATAAAAACAGGCTGAGAATTTAAACTTACACACACAGAACAATACCAAAAACACCAGAAAGCACAATGTTCCCCCACCCCCCACTGTCTGTTGCCTTTGGCACGGAACCCACAGGAATAAGATCATCTTAGTAACACCTATTAGTGAGGATGAGGACTGCTGGTCGGGTCATGAGAATCGTCGTCGCTGTCATGGGACTCCTCATTTGTGTCTTTGTATTCTAACTCTCCCAATGACTCAAGGTACTGGTATGACCAGGTCTGGGGCTGGTTCTGGTAGAGAGCAGCCAAAAACCTCATGATATGCACCCTGTTGGTTTCAAGAAATGCCCGCGGACCCCAGAGAAGCTCATACTCTGCTGGCTCAGTGAACGGGATTTGCCTGTACTCTAGGTACCTATGTCTCACAAACACACTGGTGATGAGCTTCTTTGTACTTCTGAAAAGACCACTTGTTTCCTGGACGTCCAGCCCTAACTGGAACAGGAAATTAAAGAGCAGATTCTCCCTTATACAGTAGCCTTTCATAAAGATGAGGCTCAAGACTACCATCAGGAGGTTGAACTTTGGCCTGTCTAAATAGGATGCCAGCAAACTACACTGAGGGTTCCCCGTCTTTCTCACGATGATATAAGAATGAGTTTTGGTGTCAACTTCCTTCAGTTGACAACCGAAGGTGCTCTCCAGCTTAGCGTTTGCACGGCTGATGATATCTAAGCTCTGGTCTTTATATTCTCGGATGACAACACTTACCATCTCCGAGAGCTGGACGGGAACCTTGGCTTGGTCTTTGACCAAGAGAAACTGCACCAACGCATCTGCTCTCTCATCTAAGGGAGACAATTGCTGACTCTCCCCATTGGAATCCTCCTGAGCATCACTGGATCCCGGAAAGACACGTGGGACCTCAGAGACCATCCATGGCTGAGAAGCCCCTGAACCATCACAGAACCCCTGATCCTGTGAAGTGCTGGGAACATCCAAGCCCCTTGGAAACCTAGAGTTATTGGGGCACCCCCAGCCATTCCTGTTCTGGGGAGTGTAGAGGGATTCCCTGTCCCCCAGGAGCTGCAGAGCTCTTTGGATTTCCCAGTCATTCTGACTGGGATTCTCCCAGGATGGAGGGCCCCGCCAGTCACGTGAGGACCCCCTATGGCCGCAGTTGTCCTCTTTGGGTTCCAGATGCTTCTTCTTCCTGGTGGCTTTTCCGGAGCGCCGTGGTGTCTCTGACGACTTGGAGGCCTCTGCAACGGTGGCACTTGCCTGGGGAGCAGCTGCTGTTACCATCAGGATGGTGGGCACTGACTTACATGCTGGTGAGGCATTCGCATCAGGATATGGAACCCAGGGAACTGCAGGCAGGGCCTCTACACAGGCATAAGGATCCTGCACAGCATATGGCAGTGACTTTGGTCTCTCTGAGGTGGCAGATGGGCCTCTAAAGGCATTAGAGGCAGGCTGGAAATGAGAGGTAGATGGAAAGACCCTTGAGGTGGGAGGAAAAGTCTCTGATGTGGCAGGCAAGTTTTTCCAGGCAGTTGGCAGGTATGTCCTGGAAGCTGATGCTGCCCTGGGAGCACAGAAGGTGGCACCAATGATCATGCGCTCTTTTGGAGGACCCTTTTTGTCCTTTGCAGGGGTCCTCCGTTCTCTAGAAGGCCCACGAGGTTCTAGAGAAGAGGGGCCAGGTTCTCCTGACGGAGTCACAAGTGATCTAGTGGGGCCCCTGGGAAAATCTGTCGGCATGGCAGAGGCTCCAGGCTGGGCCTGCAACAAGGGGAGTGGGCCTTGCCAAGAAGGCTGCAGTTGCACTGAGGGCAGTTCAGCCTGCAGGCCTGTGGGCTGGGCCTGGTGGGCAGGCAGCTGAGTTTGCAGTGCTTTGGGGGAGGCTGGAGCTCCCTGAAAGGGCTGCTGTTGCTCCACGTGGGTGATCTGAGTGGCCTGCTCCTGGGACTCCTGGGCAGGCACAGGCTGCCAGAAGTGACTGGGTACCTTGGGGCCCCGCCAGCCCATTGTCTGGGCCTGCTGTACCTCCTGGAACTCCAATGTCACGGGGAGCTCCTGTGGCACCTGGAGCTCCTGTGGCACCGGGAGCTCCTGTGGCACCGGGAGCTCCTGTGGCACCTGGAGCTCCTGTGGCACCGGGAGCTCCTGTGGTACCTGCAGCTCCTGTGGCACCTGCAGCTCCTGTGGCACCGGGATCTCCTGTGGCATCTGGAGCTCCTGTGGCACCGGGATCTCCTGTGGCATCTGGAGCTCCTGTGGCACCGGGAGCTCCTGTGGCACTGGGAGCTCCTGTGGCACGGGTGGCTGGCCTTTGGGGGCCTGCCAAATGATGGATGGGCAATGCACAGCCCGTGGAGCAGACTGAGAGGCAGCCTGGGGTACAGGAATTGGGATAGACAGTGGGCCTGGCAGCACTGTCTGGGGTACCTGTGGGCCTGTCTGTGGCACCAAATGTATCTGAGCAACTGCTGGTGCTGTAGGCACCTGGGCTGCCCCTGACACCCTCGGGACCAGTAGACGAGCCTGTGGAGCCTGACGCAGTGGAGGTGGGGGTGGCAGGACTTGCCACAGCTGAGGCTGACTTGCTATGCCATGTGGAGCTGGTCTGATAGGTGGAGGGGCTGGGCGGATCAGTGGTGGGGCTTGCCGCAGCACAGGTGGAGCCTGACGCATCACAGGAGGGATCTGGCGGAGCACTGGAGGTGGTCCAGGTCGAATGGGTGGGGGACCAGACCGAATGGGTGGGGCCCCTTGGCGCACGGATGGAGGGGCTTGCCAGGCTATCGCAGGGGCCTGCCAAGTGACCTGAGTGGCTTGCCAGGTCAAGGGCGTGCCCTGCCAACCCTGGGGGGTCACCTGCCAGTTGGGTGTGGTGGCTTGCCAGCCTTGGGGTGTGGCCAGCTGCACCTGGGGGGCTGGTGGGACAGTGGGAACCTGTGGAGGAGCCCTTATGACTTGAGACTGGATTTGCAGGATCAAAGGCTGACCCTGTGGGGCCCAAGAAGCCAAAGGCTGCCCTGGGGGTATCACTGGCTGCGCCATTGGTGCTCCTGATACTGGAGTCTGAATGATTGGAGCTCTGCCACCTGGAGGATGGATCATCACGACACCAGGACCTGCAGGCTTCGCCATCGGAGTTATCGAAGGTGGAGGCTGGGTCAACAAGGCAGCTGCTGGAGGAGGCTGGACCATCGGTGCTCCCGGAGCAGGAGGCGGGACCATCAGGACTCCTGGTGTCAGCTGCTGCGCCATCAGGACTCCTGGAGTTGGTGGCTGGGCTATTGGTGCCCCCGGAATGGGAGCATGCGGAATTGGCGGTCCAGATGGGGGAGGATGGACCATCGGGGTTCCGGGAGGGAGAGGATGCACCATAGGGTTTCCAGGAGGAGGAGGAGGGTGGGCCATCGGGGTCGCAGGAGGAGGAGGAGGTGGGTGGGCCATCGGGGTTCCAGGAGGAGGTGGTGGAGGAGGGTGGGCCATTGGTGTGACAGCAGGAGGAGGGTGTGTCATTGGGGTTCCTGGGGGAGCTGGATGAGCCAAAGGGGTCCCCGGAACAGAAGGATGCAACATCAGAACTCCCGGAGTTGAAGGCTGGGCCATTGGGGCTCCCGGAGGGGGTGGATGGACCATCAAGACTCCAGGAGTTGGAGGCTTGGCCATCGCCCCCCCCAAAGGTGGAGCCTGGACCATTGGGGCCCCTAGGGCAGGAGGCTGGGCCAGCTGAGCTACTGGGGCAGGCAGCTGGCCCTCTGGAGCCTCCCAGGAAGGCTGAGGAGCCTGCCATGGAGCCAGGGGAGTGTGCAAGTCCAGTGGAGGTGGATCCCAAGGGACAGGAGGAGCCCGGGAGGAAGCAGGCGGAGCCCTCATCAGAACTGTAGGGCGGCTATGGACCTGAGGCACTGGGGACTCCGGAGGGCTGGAATCACCCAGATTCGTACTTAGCTGCTGCGACACCTCCCTCGATTGACTGGTGGTGGCTCGTCTCCGGCCGCTGCGCTTTTTCTTCCAGTGTTGAGCATGTCTACGTGGCTGTCCAGGATCCCCCTCCAGTTTGAAAGCGGAACAGGCACAAAGTGCAACTAGCTTGCTCCGCTGCTGTCAGCGAGGGCTGAGGGCTCTCTCACAGCTCTCAGGAGGGCTGCGGACTCTCTCCGCTGCTCTCAGCGAGGGCTGCGGGCTCTCGGGTCAGCTCTCAGCGAGGGCTGCGGGCTCTCGGGGCAGCTCTCAGCGAGGGCTGCGGGCTCTCTAGCAGTTCTCAGCGAG